>ML677340.1:11672964-11877183 GCA_007922305.1 Dermatemys mawii
ATTTCTATGGATAGCTCTGCTTTTTTAAAATAAGTCATGATATGGCCATGAAACGGCATCAGCTTCTTTGAGGGTTGGGGGATGAGAAAGGATTCCCCTTTTTTTAAAAAAAAAAAGTAAGATCATACCATTTTCATTCAGTATTCACAAGGCTCACTACTGCTCTAAGCTCAGCCCTAAAGTAGAATGCACTTATCTGGAAAAAGAATGAGGGTGAATTGGAGATAGCTATGCTAGAAGCACAAGTTGCTGATATTAAATTCCTTGTAGCTTTCCATTTAACAGTATGCATCTTTTGACGTCAAGAGACAAAGGATAAAAATCCCATCAACGCATCCAGCATGGTTTCAGTTATTATGCTCCCAGGAAAATGCAGCAATGGAGAACTGTCAGAAACCGAGGTGAGGATGGTTGAGCCTAGAAATTGGCATAGCAACATTCCGAGCCAAGGGTCAGAGATGGAATCAGGTGTGAAGAGTAGGGCTGGAGCCGAGAGCTAGCCTGGAGCAGGAGCAGAGGCAAGACTGGAGCAGGGTAAGGCCTATGGTGTATGTTACCCCCATCAAGCCGGTGAGAGCTCCAAAGTATGAAGTGACATTGAGCAAACTGAGCTGCTCTTTCTCCTGTGAGACTCTGAGAGTCTGCAGATCAGCTCCTGGATGACACAGGAATGACGCTTCCCCTCACGTGGCTTAATCTGTTCAAGGATGACTAATCTCCTCACAAATTGTTTTTAGAAATAAAATGTCTCCTATGGCTAAGCATTGGACTTGGAGGAAGAAACACCTTTGTTTTAAGCCTGATTCAGGGGCTGCATCAAAAAAGGGCCCCTGGGGCAGCAAGTCTGTGAGGCTGGGTCAACTGTCTTCAGCTCACGCTATAGGGCTAAAAATAGCCGTGTAATTGTTCAGGCTCAGGCTGGCACCAGCACTCCAAGACTGTCCCATTTCCAGGTTTCAGAGCCTGGGCTCCAGCCCTGAAGCACAATCCCTGAAAGCTCAAGTCAGCTGACCCAGGCTCTAAGACTAGCTGCCTTGCAGGGTTTTGAGCTGTGTAGAGGTGCTCAGAGTGTGTTGGGGCAAGTCACGTAACCTCTTATCTGTTTTCCTATTGGTATAATGGGGTAACACAATATTTGCCTCCTCAGAAATGTACTAATCATCTGGGCGTATGCTGGTTTGTGGCTACAGAGCTCTGTACATGCTAAATATTAGTAGTTTTCTGCTCTCTAAAGATCAGTGGAAAAATACTTTCCATTTTGTGTTACATTGTAAAACACGTTAAATGAATATTTTTTCTAATTAAGGTGAAAATAAATTAAGTATTGATTTCCCTTTGCCCAGAGCCTCCTACAGCTTTGTCAGAGGCTTTTAGAATTAACATGTAAATCTATGGAGATCTCTTCTGTTGGAAACTTTTGCAAGATCTTTGACATCAGAGATTGACGCAGGTGCGGTGCGGCATCTCACTGTGAGCATACGATACAGTACCAGCACTCCGGGATCTGTTCTGGCTGCTCATAGATCTCTGGGTGAAGTTTAAGGTGTTGGTTATGTGCCATAAAACCTTACATGGCCTGGGATTGGCCTACCTGAGAGCACACTTTTCTCCCTGTCCTGTACTGCCACAGCTGAGGCTAATGGTGGCACTTTAGCTAGTTCCTCCCCATATTGAGAGCAGGCAACTGATAGGATAGTCTCTATGAACGCTCTGAAACTCTAGAACTTTCTATTTCTTTTGGGTCTGAAATAGCTTGAATTTGGTGACCTTCCAGGCATGCTGCAAAAGTATCCACTGGAGAAGTTTGGGGAGTGGGCTTGAGAACATGATTCCCAAAATGATGAAAAAGTAGAAAGCACTAGTAGGTGGGCAGTTGGCTGATTTCCTGTTAAAATGATTAATCCATGCTGCTGAGACTTCATTGTATGTTAATGATGATGGGGCTCTGACAGTCTTGGATTAGGTACTTTTTTACAACTAAGTCTAAAATAAATAATTTAGATTATTTAAATTCAGAAACCCTTTCAGTGAATTACTACTTAACTGTACCTAACTGAGAGTTGCACTACCTTTGGCTTCCTAAGGCCATATGCGCCCTGGTGCTCTACAGTAAAGCAGTATTGTGAAACCCAGGCATTTAAAAAAATCTCAGGGTTTTTATACCAGTCCCAAAATTTTTGAAGGGTTATTTTTGTCTTCTAGTTTCGAGAGTTCAGTGTTCACATTTGTAAGATACATTTGATTGTGGAAGTATCCTTTATTTTAAAATACACACTGAGGTTCTCATGAAATTACATAACTTCAGGAGATTGGACACCATATATCATAAGACTCCTGAAGAAATCTCAAGAGTTGGCAGAAAAGTAAGATACAGAGAGTTTGAAAAGCCCTATGCACATAGAAGTGGGAATGACATCTTATGCTGCTACCCTACTCTTCCATAGTACCAGTGCAAAGTTCAGGATCCAGAGGTTTGAGGGGGCGAGGTGTTCTATCAGCATCAGGATGATGGAGCAGGGATAGTCATTTCATGTAGCATATCCCCTTTAAATTCAGCAAACTTCAGAGGCTGTGCAGGAGTTAACCTTCCTTGTTGAAGCTGTAGCTTTCACCTCCATTGTTTGTATCCCTGTCATAATGGTGAGTAATGTGCAGCCTTAAATGGGGGACCAATGGAAGCGTGGATCTAGATGGAGCCAGGATATTTAGAGATAGGGGATGGTTCAACAAAGAGCACAGAGGGCTAAAGGCCTACTATAGGGATGGATTTGAATTTCCTGGTGGATTTCTGGGTAGCACATCCACTGCCCTCCATCCAAGGACAAACCTTCCTGCTTCCAGAGAGAAGCATCTTGTGTTTTAATTCTAAATTTTCAGACACTTCTCTGCTCCTTACCCCCATGAGTTTTCTGCCAGAAGGGAGAAAGTCTTACTTTGGTTTAAAGAGAAGACACTTCAGGGTTCTTGTGCCTTCCTTTCAAGCATCTGGTGCTGGCCACTGTTGGAGACAGGTTACTGGAGTAGATGGACCTCAGATGTGATACTATATGGCACCTTCAGTGTCTCTGCATTCCTGTAAAGACTTTCCAAGATTCTAAATTCCCCCGTCAGCAACTGCCTCGGATAATAGTTTGGTTTAAATTCAATTTGGTTTAAATGGCAGTTTTACTTGAACATTTTATTGAAACCACAAATAGTGAAACAAGTAGATGAGAACTATGGAAGTCTTCATTAAATAGATGCCTAATTTAAAGTTAAAGTATATCCAGATGATCTGATAATATAGAGAAAACCTGCCTACTCTGCCTCTGATCGGTCAGAGAAATAATAGGGTGATAGGTTTCTAGTATGGGGTATACCTGAAGAGAGGTAAGGTTAACTCCAACAACTCAGCTTTCGTGGCCAATTAATATTTCCATCTCTCCGGGGCCAACTTCTTACATTCAATGTGGTACATTAGTGCTTTGTAGTATCTATCTTCTGTCAACATACTGTCTGTCTTTGATCAAAAGGCAATATTATTTTTTTTTTAAATGTACAAAAGACGTCCTTTTTTCCTATTTAAAAGCTTCTCTTGCATTGCTGGTAAAATGAAGCTTTAGGGTTCTATTTTTCATCTGGAATACATAATTTGACATAACCACTGTCTTCCTCTTTAATTTTCACTGTTAAAACTTTTTTAAAAAATATACTAAATGCATTTTCTGGTCCAAAGGATGAATCCATTTAGTTTGAAATAAACTGCCGGGAATATTTTTTCTATTAGCATTATTTGAGAATAAAAAAACCTGTTTATGTAAAGGCCTATCTTCTTTCTGTTATCTGGATAAACTTCACCTTTGACACCTTCTTAAGAGATTTTCCTGTAGAGTATCAATGATTTGACTCATTTGTGTAAGGAAGAAAGTTACTTCATACATGGTCTGATTCTTCAATGACTCTATTCCTGGAACACCCACTTGTATCACAAACACAATTATGGCAAAAATTAATAATGCACACTTTAACACAGGAAATGTAAATACTACATAGAGATGATTTAATTGTCACAGATAACTAGAAACCTATTGTTGCATCTTGATTTGCTTCAGCTGTTTCTTTATTCACAAACTTGGTGTTTCCTGTTTCTTGTACCCTACCATGAATCAAAACTTTTTGACTTAAAGACCCATTAGATAAGAGTCCTCCTGAAAAAAATATTTTAAAAAAATCAGACATAACATACAGTTGACAGATCTTATGCAAAGTTTTTTGCACAGATTTTTTGTTGAAATATGTCCTTTTTCCCACACTGAAAATGTTTGAAATATTTTGCAAATAGTTCACTTTTTGTTCTTCCCCTTTTTCTTTTCCTTTCCTCCTTGTCCTTCCGTCACTTCTGAAAATGACTTGGAACAGAGAGAGAGAGAGACAAAACAAATAGAGGAAAAATTAAAAGAAGTGGGGAAACAGCTTCATAAAACATTACCAGAAATAATCTAAAAAAACCTGACTTTTGAAAAAAGTTGATCCATTTCAAGCACTGCAACTCATCTTTAAAATGTTAAGATTTTTAAAAAATCTCAATTTTTAACTAACTCTGCACATAAAATCTGACCATTACAAATGGATTCCACCAAATTATGCTTCTATTTTCCTTTTTAGATGAACTCTAGAGTTAAGAAGTGAAGGGAAATAGGATGACAATCAATTCCCTGACTGTCTTCTTCCTCAGATCTTGGTGCAGAAGCAAATCTGGGCCCACCAAGTAGATCATCTTTTTCAAAAAGATCTTGCAGCAAGGAAGAAGGAAGTGGTAAAGGATTGGGACTCTGGGTAGCAACAGATTATTGGAATTGTGGACCCTGAAGACAGTGAGTGGAGACGTATTACTGTTGTGACCAGGATAGAACAAAATGGGGGGAATGTTTTTCTTTTCTACCTTTCTGCATTTATATGCAATCATCAGGTGGTGATGGCCTATTTCTTTAATTGGTAATTGCATGAAGTATCATAATCCAGTAGCAAAAGCAATGAAGGGTATAGATGATATGGAGAGTGTCTCTAACCTGGCAATTTCTTCCATGGTATGAAGAAACTGTTTAATTTGTTATAGTGATTAAAATACATTGTTGATGGTGTTGATCTAAAGCCTCTAAGTATTCTCCTTGCTGGAATGCTAATCATACTGTAATGAAAGTAAAACCAAGCAAGTGATCCCCCCGCTCCTCTTTCTCCCATGCCATTAGATCAGTGGTAAAACCAAACAAAGCAAATGTTGCTAGTGAGAAACATTCAGCACAATTCTGAATATCAGTCCACTGTTAACCGTGCACCCTTGGGATCTAGGGAAAACATTTGAGCTGTGCTGCAGATGACTGTATAACTTCTAGAATACTTCTCAGATGATTTCTATCATTTTGCAATGTGTAGGCACTTTATGATATTTCTGAATAGGATAAATCCCCATACTCCAAAGTACACGACCATAGAGCACATTTCATAATGTGAAAATTGCATTTGGCTTTGTAAGCACTGATTCACCTGAGCTTTAGGGCTGAATCCTACTGCAAACTACCTCAGAATACTAGATTTGTTCAAACATTATATTCATAAACGGTAATCTTTTTTGGGAAAGTGACAGCACAAATGATATCGTTGTGAGTGGAGGCTCCTACAATATGGAGGAAAGAGGAATCAATGAAAGCCATTGCATTAATATGAGTAGGAGGTGGTGGGGGGATGAATAACAATATGGATGTCAGACACTCATAAGTTTAATTTTGCTTGCTCCGGGCTTCATATAAAGCCTAATGAGGGCAAAGAGTCTTCCATTCGATTTCAGCCTACTTTCAGTCAAACCCTCTAACATCACCCTAAAAAGTTGAGGTGCTTTCATTAGAGAGTCTTGAAAGGCATTTACATATTGATTTCAGTACCTACATTGTCCCCATTAACAGATGGGAAACTCAGGCAGAATGTGATTTGTCTCAGATCATAGCAACTAGTCTGGCTCCCAACTCCCTGCTTGAATAACTAGACAATCCTTCCTCGTTAAGTGCTTACAATGTGCCTGATAGTAAACAAGTGTGCACATTACCAAGCATAACACCCAACACTGAGTAGCTCTGATAGTAATATCTTAGGGATCCAGATCTATAAAAAAATAAAGGTGACCACAAAGATGAAGTGGGAGAGGGTAGGTACTTCAGTTTCTCCTGTTCTTTTTAAGTTCGGGCTGTTCTTTATGTGGAAAAAAAGGTGATTATTATCGTTGCTGTTACCTCACTGTGCGTAACTCACCTCAAAAGCATAAAGCAGAAAATTCAAATGATCAAGTGTAAAGCACTCAAAATCTGTGGCAGCTAATTATGTGCTGCCTTTAATGTTATAGATTCATTTACTCGATTGAAGCTGTGTTCTTGCACTGATGCTCTCTGAAGATTTTTTGGTGCTAGTCTTCGACAATTCTGTGTTTACATCACATGCAATCATAGGAATGTGGAGGGATGTCTGCATAGACTTCCAACTTGAACTTTTCTTTTGACTTGCACCTTACTCCTGAATTGAAGATTCTGCTCCTCTTTCATCTCATGGGTTTCAAGACACATAATTATACCTGCTTCCATTCAGGACCATTCTTAACATCTGAGAAACCTTCATTACAGTTGTTCTGCAGCGTATTATGGGTCTGATATAACGCTAATAGGAGTCTTTCCAATTACTTAAGTGACCATTTGATCGAGCCCTATAGGCTTCATCCACCAAACTCAACTGAAATATTCCTGTTGATTCAATGAGCTTTGGATCAGGTCCTATATGAATAAACTTGGGTTGCCTACCACAGTCTGTAATTAAGAGCTGTAGCATTTATTGAGACAAATCCAGTGGACCATGACAGCATGTATTCTGTACTTTCTCATCTAAATATGACACCAACAATATTTGTACACATTGAAAAGTGATCATTGATAGTAGTATCAGCATCAATATGGCTGAAGGTCTTATTAATGTTACTATAGAATTCAAAGGAGTATAAAGTGAAAGAAAATTGTCCTGGATATGCAAGATAACTGCTTTGGAACTATTTTGAAATAATTTTGAACAATCAATCAGTTGGAAAATTGCCTCTAAAAATGACCCTCCTCCCCCAAGAAAATCTCTTAGCACGGAAACTCTTCCTCCTCAGTCCCAGATCTTCAGAGTGGAGGAAAGTGATCCAATGTCTGGGCCTGCTACATCTGAAGAAAACTACTCTTATCTACCCCATAATGGATCTGGCTCTAATGCATCCGAGGGTGCTGAGCGAGTTGGCTGATGTGATTGCAGAGCCATTGGCCATTATCTTTGATGGTAATCAGGGGAGGTCCTGGATGACTGGAAAAAGGCAAATATAGTGCCCATCTTTAAAAAAGGGAAAGAGGAGAATCTGGGGAACTACAGACTAGTCAACCTCGCCTCAGTCCCTAGAAAAATCATGGAGCAGGTCCTCAAGGAATCAATTTTGAAGCACTTGGAACAGAGGAAGGTGATCAAGAACAGTCAACATGGATTCACCAGGGGCAAGTCATGCCTGACCAACCTGATTGCCTTCTATGATGAGATAACGGGCTCTGTAGACATGGGGAAAGTGGTGGATGTGAAGTATCTTGACTTTACCAAAGCTTTTGATAAGGTCTCCCACAATATTCTTGCCATCAAGTTAAAAAGGTATGGATTGGACGAATGGACTATAAGGTGGATAGAAAGCTGGCTAGATCATCGAGCTCAATGGATAGTGATCAACGACTCAATGTTTAGTTGGAAGCCTGTATCAAGCAGAGTGTCCGACAGGTCATTCCTGGTGCCAGTTTTGTTCAACATCTTTATTAATGATCTGGGTGATGGGGTGGATTGAAACCTCAGCAAATTCACGGATGACACTAAGCTGGGAGGAGAGGTAGATACACTGGAGGGTAGGGGATAGAGTGACCTAGACAAATTGGAGGACTGGGATAAAAAAAATCTGGTGAGGTTCAACAAGGAAAAGTGCAGAGTCCTGCACTTAAAATGAAATAATCCCATGCACCGCTACAGGCTGGGGACTGCCTGGCTAAGCAGCAGTTCTGCACAAAAGAACCTGGGGTTTACTGTGGACGAGAAGCTGAATACAAGTCAGCTTCTTCTAACGTAACTGTCTCCATTCCACATTGTTTATTCAAATTCATGGCTCTATGTAAACTTCCTGGATGTCTTTGGGCAAGTTAAAAGTTACAATGTCTGTCTTTATCCTCTTCTGTAAAATAGGGAGAATATCTATCCACTTAACAGGGTGTTGTGAGGCTAAATTCATAAACCTTTGTGAAATAGTGAGAATTGGAGATGGAAGGTGCCATACGAGTGATACTTGCATAATTTTCTCTCTGTGGTTATCTACTTGAAATTTTCATTTGGAAGATTGTAGCCCTGTTTTACTATATCCACTCAGTGAAAAATAATCAGCTAATGTAGAAAATAGATTTTAGTATTAATATAGATACAAGAAGTTGAAGGAAAGCATAAGAAGGAATAAATCAAATGTTTAAGTTAGCTTTGTTGGCAGACAGCTTTTCTAATACTTCCAAGAACACTCTGGACTCCATGGAGGATAGACAAGCCAAGTTTAAGAGACTCTGATGTATGCTGGTCTTTGGAACCTGATATAAGGACACTTACACTGATGCTGTCGCAGTGCCAAATAATTAGGCCATCTGGTTGCTGAGACAAAATAATTCAAGATCATGTTAATTCACACTGTTAAATTTCTTCCTTTCTAACTCTTCTGAAGGAACTGAAGATAATGGATGATTGTTATAGAATTAATAGAGCATCTTGTGGGTGATCTTATGGTGCTGGTGACTAAATAACCACAGGTGCTCATACCATGATGATAAGCATGGTATGACTATCTGGATAGTCAACAGATGAGAAAGAGATTGAAAGAAGCCTGCCAGTTGTTGAAACGTCACTGTCAGCTTGGCTAAATGTGGTGCGCATAATGAGACATAAATTCAGATTTCCCTAAGAAGTCAAACTCCTTACAAAACTGAACAGGAAATAGCCAAATGGCTAAATTCTGCACTGCTTTATATCCTTTGCCAGTGTTTTCCAAAGTGTGGTGTGAGCCCTCGGACAGGGATGTGAAGGACTTGTCAGAAGTGGGGCCGGGGGCGGGGGACACATCTCAATTATTCATCAAAGCCTCACTTTCATTTAAAACAAACTCTGTAGTTCAGGAGTTTCCTTTGCATTGGTGGTGTTTTGATTCTAAATCATCTTCCCAGCCCCCAGCAGAGAACACTAGACTCCATGAATGAATGTTGCCACTATCTCTGTGCTCTGGATATTTCCAGCTGCTGGAAACATTTTGAGGGCTGTGGGCAGCTGTAGGTAAGTTAGAGCAGCCTTTGGACTGCTTTACTTTGTGCTCAGGACTGGATAGGTCTGCAGCCAACACCAGATTCTTTTTTGTATCTTCCTCCAGCCTTTCAATCTGCGACAAATGCTACTAAGATGAAGTTCAGAATCTGAGTTCAAGTCCTCCTTACTCCTATTTTATTTCACAGGCCTGCTTAGACTACATATCAACAAAATGCCACAAGCTGTTTTACAGCTGTTTATTTCCTTTCCTGGGGAAAGGAACGATACATATTTTGTCATGTCTTATTATACTAAAAGGCTATTAATGAGACATATGCCGTTTAAGTGTTCAAAATAGACATTTTTTTCCAGAGAATGTTTCTAAGTTTGAAGAGGATTTGCTGTTTGATTGAAGAATCTCTCAATACATACAACGCTACAGCAGTAAATAACATGACATTTTAGAATATATTTAAAATTACCTATCTTCTGTATATATGAAAAATGAAGTGAATTCATATTTCCATCAACCTTTATATCTGAGTTTCCAGATATATCTAAACACTTCTGTCATAAGAGTTTTAAGAACATAGCAATTGATTTTTGGATTAATCTTGTAATCTCCAGTCTCATGCTACAAAATTGCAGAAAATACACAGAGTGCCACCCCAAAGCTGGGTCAGACCCTAAAGCTGCAGTCAGTTTTAGAGAAGGGCTCAAATGGGTTGAGACTAAAGTAGAACTTCTAACTCGCTTAAGCTAGCAATTCAATATGATACTTTTTCTTATTAAATGCAGTTCTTACAGTTAAGGAAACTTGCAAGCAGAGAGTAAATAGAGTAGCCTTCTCTAGTGCCTTGCCCTCTGTACTCTTCCTGCCTGCCCGCCCCCCACAAACACACACTCTCCTGCCCACTGTGGCATCTTTAAAGGGTCTGTCATCAGTTCCACTAACAGATACCCTATTCTTCCTAAGTAAACTTACCCTCACCCAAGACTTCAACTACAGTACCCTTTTTATATGATTCTCAAAACTACCTCTCCCCCATTTGGTCCAGTCTCTCACTTTCATCTGTCTCTGTGACATTGCCTTATGTCTCACTGACATCTTAAAAAATGAATCGTTCCAAAACTGAACATTTTAATCTTGCCTCCTTATCCCCCTTTTCTTCCCCTGTCTACTGCTGTTGACAGCTGCACTATTCTTCCTGACTTTTAAACTCATAACCTTGATGTTATTGAACGTTTTCTTTCACCTTCTTCCCCCACATCTAGTTTAACTCCCGTTAGCTTGAGTAGGACCCACAACAGTTTGAGAGTCCAGCCACATGGATCCCTTTGTGGGCTCAGACCCTAAATGAGGTTAATCCACACAGATTCCACACAAAGGAGGCAGCAAATTAGCACTGTTTCCAAGCCATAGTACTCTGCATGGACAAATGTTTTAAAACTGGATAGCAGATATCTAGAAATGAGGCTGCGACCCATGGGAATCTCCAGGAATGTAACCATATTAATCAAATGAGCTTTCTTCCTCCATCCCCTTCAGGATGTCCTTCACATCTCCCATTTCTCCCATGATGTTTACCTTTCCCCACCCCTAAGAAACCCATAGTCTCATCACTCTTTTCAGCAAAGGAAGACTGGATTTACCAATCTGTTCCACTAACTGGGTGGAGGTATTATTGCTGACACCAAGCAAATGATAGCTCTTCAGAAGTAACACTATTCCACCTTATTTACTCAAGATAGGGAGAACAGAAAAAAATGAACAAAATGATGAATTGACTCTCTATTCCTTTCCTGACTCTACTGCCAGCTACAGGTTTTTCCTTACACTCTGAAACGTATGTTTAGTTTCCTCATGTCAGTCACCTTACTATGTAGTTTAAATATATTGTCACAGTGTAATTGTCAGTACAGTAGGTGTTAACAAGTGCAGCAGCCGTTCTATTAAACACTGATTGCCACCCTGTAAATAATGCTTAAAGGTCTGGACTGTATTTTACAAGACAAAGAAGGGTTATTAGGATCAGTTTGTGCCTTGCCTGGCCTGGTAAGCAGGTAATGATGCATGCCGGACACTGGCACTTCCATTTGTTTTCCTAATGCACCTGAAATTTGAAATTTTTCTCACACACAGTGGAGGGTTTTTTCCTCATACAAATGACACATACAGCCACTCAATCTTTTAGATCTCACATATAACATGAAGAAACATAATGAATTATTTGCATTGGTCTTCACTGCAGACGATGTGAGGGAGGTTCCCATACTTGAGCGATTCCTTTTAGGGGACAAGTCTGAGGAACTGTCCCAGATTGAGATGTCCATAGAAAAGGTTTGGGAACAAATTAATAAATTAGACAGTAGTAAGTCACCAGGACCAGATGGTATTCACCCGAGAGTTCTGAAGGAACTCAAATATGAAATTGTAGAACTACCTATGTTATGTAACCTATCGCTTAAGTCAAACTCTGTAGCGGATGACTAGAGGCTAGCTAATGTGATACCATTTTTTTAAAAGGCTCTAGAGATCATCCTGGAAATTACAGATGAATAAGCCTAACTACAGTACCAGGCAAATTGTTTGACACTATAGCAAAGAACTGAATTATCAGACATGTAGATTAACATACTTTGTTGGGAAAGTCAACATAACTTTTGTAAAGAGAATCATGTCTCACCAATTTATTAGAATTCTTTAAAGGTGTCAGCAAACGTGGGCAAGGGAGATCCAGTGGATATAGTGTACTTGGACTTTCAGAAAGCCTTTGACAAAATCCCTCATTAAAGGCTCTTAAGCAAAACATGGGATAAGAGGGAAGCTTCTCATGTGGATCAGTAACTGGTTAAAAAACAGAAAACTAAGGGAAGGAATAAATGGTCAATTTTCACAATAGAAAGAGGTAAACAGCAGGGCCCCCAAGGATCTGTATGGGACCAGGGTTCAATATATTCATAAATTATCTGGGAAAAGGGGTAATTGGTGCAGTGATAAAGTATGCAGATGATACAAAATCATCTAGGACAGATAAAAAGGAATCTTACAAAACTGTGAATGGGCAACAAAATGGCAAATTTAATTTAATTTTGATAAAGCACATTGGAAAAGATAATCCCAACGATACATACAAAATGATGGGGTCTTAATTAGCTATTCTGAAGCAAGGAAGAGATCTAGGAGTCTAGGGTGTTAACCAAGGCAGGGCAAGCAGGGAGCCACCCCAGACACAAAGCCACAGGGGCAGAAAAATTGGGAGCGGGGTTATTTGGGGTCACATGCACACCAAGATTTCTGCTTTCCAATTAGCACAAAGGTTTTCAAACTATATGACACACCCTATGACCTCATAGCAGTTGGGCTCCGCAGGAAAGGGCTGGCTACAGGGGGTATTGCTGGATGGCGCCAGGTTCCTTGGGGGAGAGGCAAGAGCTGCTTGGAGCTGTGCCACCCACCATACTGGAGAGCACCTGGCCATACAGAGGTGGCCCAGCTCAGGAAGCAGGGCAGCTAGGGCTGCTGGGCAGCCAGCCACTCAGCGCTCTGGCTCCCACAGTGCAGAGAGTCAGGGTCCCGAGCAGGCAGGCTCCCAGCAGTTTCTGATCTGCTGGCTCCTGGCAGGAAATGTTTTCAAATGCCCCCCCCCCCCATATGTTACCTCTATGGGGTGCAAATATGCTTGCTCACCCAGGGCACAAATATGTCTAATTGGAGTCATTGCTGATGGTTCTCTGAAAACATCTGCTCAATGGGCATCAGCATTCAAAGCTCACGAAATCTTAGAAACCATTAGGAAAGAGAGAGACTATTTTTGGTTGTTTCATGACACTATATAAATCCATGGTACACTCACACCTTGGATACTATGTGCAATTCTGGTCATCCTACTTCAAAAAAGATGTAGAAAAAGTATAGAGAAGGGCAAAAATAAAAAGGGATTAGGAGTACGGAACAACTTCCATATAAGAGAGATTACAAACGCTGGGACTGTTTGTTTTAGAAAAAAGACGACTAAGGGGGGATATGTCAGAGGTCTATACAGTCATGAATGGTGTGGAGAAAGTGAATAAGGAAGTGTTATTTACCCTTTCAGTGAACACAAGAGCCAGAGATCACCCAATGAAATTAATAGACAACAGTTAAAAAAAAAGTGTAAGGAAGCACTTCACACAAAGCATAGTCAACCTGTGAAACTCATTGTCAGGAGATGTTGTGAAGGCTAAAAATATAACTGGAATAAAAAAAGAATTAGATAGCCAAGATTGTCAGCAGTGCAACCTCATTGTCTAGGTGTCCCTAAGCCTCTGACTGCCAGAAGCTGGGACTGGATGACAGGACAGATGACTCCATAATTGCCCTTTTCTGTTCATTCCCACTGAAGATTCTGGCACCAGCCACTGTCAGAAGACAGGATACTGGGCTAGATGGCCCATCAGTATGACCTAGTATAGCCATTCTTATATTCTTAACAAAGAGCCTGATTCGCTGCACCTCTGCCCCTCGTGTAGTTAATTATACGTGTGTGTGTGTGTACAGTTCATCTAGAATTCTAGATCAGAATGGTAAACTTTTGCATGCCCACTTTGCACAGTGCAAAATGACTTAATTTCCCCCACATTACCTGCACATCAGATGATTAATATATGTGTCCTCACAACACCTCTATGACAGGAAAGTACTATTATCCCTATTTCCCAGATGGGTAACAAAGGCACAAAGCCCAAGTAAATTGCCCAGATTCTATGCAAAGCCACTGCCAGGCTAGGGAATTGATGTCCCAAGTTCCAGCCTTGTGCACGAAACACTGGACTATTGTCCATTACTAAGTAACACAGGACCCATTATACTGGCTGTGGTGTTCAATATCCAGTTTAATTGAGTAAAAACTGCATTTTAAAATGTAAATGAATCTGCTGTTGAGTTTGCCCTCTTCAGTGCCATAGTAATACATAAGCCAGGAATCCTGATGCAAAACTGTATCAGGGTGCTGGCTAAGAGAAGCAATGAAGGCCGCTGTTAGCGAAAACCCAGGGAGAAGATGATACTAGCTGGAGCTGGCTGGGAGGCCATCCCCTAATTGCCTGAAAGGAGACACCTGCAGGTCTGAATAGCCAACCTGCTATAAAAGCTGGCAGGAAGGAAGCAGAGTGGGGAGGAGACCAGGGCAGAGACAGGAAAGGGAAGAGAGTTGAGCTGTAGATCCCTGCTGGCCAGGAAGCTAGAAGTCTCTCTGACTGCTGGTCTGTATATATCTGTAAATAGTAGGTGGTGGGTATGGACACAAGCAATAAAGGGCACGGGTGCTGCACTTAAAGTGCTCTCCGAGAGTTTCTGTGGAGAGGACCAGCAAGGGCCCAGTTACAAAAACATAGGCCCATTTTGTTGTGGAGCCTGCAGGCCTTGCATACATATACTCAGTGTCACAGGACTCAGTTGTGAGCCTCATGTGTCTTCCCTGGAGTTGATCCCTTACTTTCTTTGTGTGCCCATCCACATCATGGATTGCCTCCATGGCTGGCTACTCCCTCTCATGCACATATGGGTGGGCAGAAGCATGGAGTGTGTAGTGTTTAGTAATCACTCAGAGACAAGGTACTTGACAGAGATCTGCTTCATTCAGTGTCTCAGTTCCACCTGCCTCTCCATTGCATAACACGAGCTGCTACAAGATAGAGTTCCCCACTGTGCCAAACTTTGACTATGTCTCCCAGTGCACTAACCAGCATAACCTATCTCAAGTATGGAGCTGAGGCAGACAGTTTTTGTTTTTCAATGGCATGTAAATGTGCTCAGTTCTTTAGAGTTACATAGAAGTCACTTACTGTGTGGAAAACAGTCAAAATTCCTAAATGCAGCATGGTTCATTAGACATGAGCAATACTAAAGGGCCTTAATCCTTTAATCTAGCAGTCAGAGAATAACCAATGAGCAATGGAAAGGAATGAAGCAGTGAAAACTGCAACCTAAAACACAAGAACTTTACAAGCAAGCAATAAACATTACAAGGCAAGTAATATATTGCCCCCGGTGGTGTCTGAAAAAGTACCAAACATTCAGCACAGTGCTAGCTCTTTCTTTGCTCTTATATACCCATCATATCCCCTCATCCCAATGTACCAATTAGCCATAATTATCTAATTACATCCGTAAAAGTCTTCCAAAGATGAGGATCTTGCTGCTTGAGACTCATTATCCCTTTTTAACATATTATTACACTCTTTATTTCTGACCACAAAGGGGGAAGAAAGTCCTTAAATATTCTCTACGGTTCAAAATATTCTGCTTGTCAAGCAAAGCCTGCAAAAGGAGCCAGTCTCTCAGGTATATGTTAGCTCTCTTCTGAACTGAAAATGACAGGTAACAGTTTGAAAAGCAGGCTTCCATACAACAATTAGGATTCATAATACAGAGTATTATATGTAATAATACAGGATATTTACTAGAGCTGACCAGAGGGTGACAATTATGTTTCGCAGCATTTTTGAGACTTTAAATTTGTTTTTATTCTGCATTGGCATGAAAATGATACCTTCTGAACACTTTCAGTGTGTGTCCATGACTTGCTTGTGAAGATACTGACCTGGAAGGTGGGAGACCCAAGTTCAAGTCTTTGCTCTGTCTCATTTAGAGCAGAGTTCTTTCTCTCAGTTAACTACAACTGAGGCAAAGAATCAACTTGAATCTGGGTTTCCCACATGCATAGATGAATGCTCTAGCTGCCCCAGACTGGAAAACCTTCCTAATGATTTGTTCTGTGGTAATAGATTCATAGACGCAAAACATTTTAAGTTGGACAAAACAGGAAATGTTGTCAAAAAATACATTTTGGTAACGATGTCACCAATGGGTGGCTTGATTTTTCGAAATTCAGATCTGGTTTTTCTCCAGAACAAAGCTCATTCCCAGTCAGCCGTATAATATGTAGTGTGTGCACACAAAAGAACAAATACTTACAGTAGATTTTCTATTCAAATAAAACAAGGTGACCAAATTGATTATGAACCTCTTTTCCTAAATGAATCAATAGTGGAATCTGTCCTACTTTTGTCCTCTTTGTAGGGATAGTCCTTTTGTTTAGCTATGTTCCTGGAGGCCCTTGGTTTAGCATTTCCAATTATATGGTCAAAGAAGAGGAGTAAGGCAGCTAAGTAAGAGAAGTCCAGTAGTTCATAAGTTAGATCACTGAATTATACTGAATATAGTTTTTCTAACCTCTGTTTCTGTGCATAATACTATTCATGTACCTGGAGAAGAAACTGGAATGTAGTATTTTTCCATCATGGAAACAGATCCTTTAGTTTGGCTGAACTGTGCTTGGTAGAGGATTCGAGGAAGTGGCATTGCATCACTTTGGCTAACACTAGGATTGAAGGATTGCAAAAGACCAGTTCAGTCCTCACGGTAAGTTACGGCAGCCTTAGTGTCGCACTAACCTTTACCAGGTACAACAATCCCCTTCTGCCCTCAGAGCACCTTCTACACCAGGAGCTCCAGTATAGATGGCCATGACAACTTTATTCCAGTTGGGGGTTGATTCCACTATAGAATCCCTAGCTAGCGGTCTAAGCAGAATTTCCCATCGCCTTTGACCTCCCAGAGCAGCACAAAGACACCACAGCAGGGCCAAAAAATTGACCCTCCATTTTTATTTCAAATATTAGATGTTCCAAACCTGCCTCTTTTGCATCTTCACTATCATGAATTGGTAGAATAAGATTTCATGAGCATAACATGATTTTTCTGCTCGATATGCTGTTCCTGAGGTGAAGCCTTGAGAAAATAAAATTTTCTTTCTTTAGATGCAGTCAAATGTTTATAAAACACTCCCTGCCAACACACTGCAGAGCTAAAATGTAACAGCCTCCAGTATTTAAAGTAGCATGTAGTAGGTAGTAAAAAAAAAATGGAGTTAAGCTGTGTCTCCTTGTAGATGCAGAGTTTTATATTTACTGTTGTTCCAGCAGAACTGGAAGGACAGTCACATCATGGTTATATAATTATTAAAAGTCATGAGACGTGCTTGCTGTCACATTTTTGAAGACTGTATTTTGATAATGGATAGTAATGTTTAATGAGAATATTGTCAATATGACAGTAGCCCCAGCTGTCATTGCTGTAGGGCAGGCGTTCTGCAGGGGTAAGAGTCTAATGATAGGTTGGTTGGTGCTAAGGGGTAGATTAGATTAACAAAAGATCAATAGAATGGTCTCTTCTGCTATTTTGATTATTATGCTCTCAAACTATTGAACTGAAAGGTTGTTTCTGATTGATTCATTAGACCATTGCATGATCAAATATAGGTCACTATGCAGTCAGTGTCAACATACTGAGAGCTCCAGCCTCAAAATGCTAAGTGATCCCACAGTTTTTACTGAGTTGACATTTAGCTGCATGATTTGGTTTCTATGAGCCAAAAGGTTTCCTTAGTATGGTTTTTGCTGAGATTCTTTTAACCTATGAACAGTTTTGTAAATAGCATTGCAATTGATCTTATGTATTAGCCACATGCTAGTGAAATGTGTCCAAGACAGGTATTGTATCCAGTGGTGAATGTAGCTCAGGCTCTGAATGTAGATCGAGACATTTGTGGAGCCATTGTTGTCACAGGTCTCACCATCAAGGAGATGATAACATGTAAGCTGGTGGTGAAAGGATGCAGCAAAGGAAAGAGAAATGAAGGAAAAAATAGTATGTGGAAGGAGTTCCACAGGTAGGCCCTAGCCAGGAAAACATAACTGTGTGTTCACATGGAGTGCATACATAACACCAACAGATCCTGGTCATCAATGGGCAGGATCAAACCTCGAACCTCTGGAGCTAAGTGCATGAGCCTCTACCATATGAGCTGGAAGCCAACAGACTATTAGCTAAGGCTGTAGAGTAGACTCCTTTAACTCTAAGTGGTCTCAGTGCCACTAGATGGGACAGAAAATCACTCCCAGGTGGTGTGTGGGTTACACATATATTTCTAGTGCACTTCACTCCTATCTCTATAAAAACCACCACTTAGATTTGATCCGGAGGGAAAAGTCTCTCTAGACTTCAAAACAAATGAAAACTGTGTTTGGAGGGCAAGGAGGTACTCTTTCCTAGCAATTTATTAAGGACCTAATATGATTCCCTGCATGGTAAGATTTTTCTTAGGAGTCGTCATAAATGTGTGCTGGTTAGAAGTCCCTTACCCCACCTGTCAGAGGGAGTTGACCACTGCAGGTCATCTTCCTTCCCACTCCCTTTGGAAGAAAGTGGGAAGTGGTGAGAGCTGGGGCGTAGTGGAGGCAGAGAGTGGACTCCTGATAGGGGAGATGTTTTCTTCTCCCCTCGGTTACCTACTGCTCGAAAGACTGTGAGCCCCAGAGACTCTACAGCTATTCACCAGCTCCTTTTAATGACCCCACTTCATGTTCCCTCTAGTGTTGAGTCCTTACTTCCCTAGCCAAGGAGGAAGAGGCATGAGGGAACATAGCTCCCTTCAGCCACGGGAAGAAGGGAGAGAGCTATCTGTTCTCCCTCTCCCCCACACTTTTGCTTTCCCCCCTATGTTATATGTGTCTCAATTATACGTCAAATAGAGTTGAACTCACTATCTCAAAATGCTAGCTACCTTCTTTAAAGTTTTCTGCATGGAATCAAAGAGGAATTGGTTAGATCCTCATTAAAGAGAACATTCTAGACTTTTTTCTCCCCACCCCAGGCTTTTACTGTGTATCCCCTTCTACCTTTTTCAAGCTTGCCTAAGACAGGGAGAAGAGATGTTGGGAAATTTGCACGTTTTTACAGAGCAAAGTCCACTAACAGCGACCAGCATACAGCACTCAGTCTCTTGTTGTAACCCAGGCCTTTGAGTTTACTTTAATCTAGGCCCCTAGCAAATCACAACTGAGATAAGCAATGCTATGATTTCTCTCAAAGACAACAGGAATGTGCTTAGGTAGACCCCATGTTTCACTGTGCTGCATAGCACCATTTTGCTGATCGTGAGGAGTTCTGGATAAGACAGCAACAAATTTTTATGTAGTTGAGCATCATAAATTAATCAGCCCCAAAAAGCACCTCTGTTGTATAAGTCCCCCTTTTTCAAAAAATATTCTAGATTGATCATTTCATAGTCAGTTTTATGGTAATCTGCTTAGTAATGATGCTGATACTGAAAGTCTGCTCAACCCCAGTATGTTCAGCTTTAATAATTTTAAACGTATGGTCTCATAAAATAACAGTATAATCCCAAACTATTCACATTTTAAAGTGAATAATGAATCAAACACAGGGCATTAAATATGCAATGTGGTTTCCAAAGCATAGATATTAGTGAGGCTACACTGGGAGTGAGGGGGATGGAGGGGCCTGCTGAAAGAGGACCAGACAGTATCTTTTATTATGGACATTGCGTATATTATTAGCTGTTTAAAAAGCCTCTCTCTGTGTGGATGTATGTGTGTGCATATATATATGTGTGTCCATCATACCAAAGAGAATTCTAGAATAGGGGCTTTGGAAAAAAAATGTAAAAGGCCCACAGCACACACAGTGTCTAACATTTGGTGCTAGGCGCATGCTGGGCAACTAAAATCACAGTTGCACAGAAGGAAGGTTAGCATAAATTGCAGACAGATGATAACATACAATGTATATTGGATGGCCAAATCCTTGATGTAGCAGTAGAATCAAAGCACTTTGGAGCAGTATGGTCAATGGCCTCTGAGCAGTAGTATCAGTGATCTCACAGAAGCTTACAATAGAACATCACAGTAATTTCTGTAACTGGAGTTCAGTTGATATAGGGGATAGAACTGAAAGCTACCTGACAGAACTTCAGCTCAGTAGTGAGTTGGTACATCTGAGGTTCAGGCTTATTCTTCAACTATCTGTATTAGGGTATGCTTGCTTTTTTAGTTCGTGGTTGGGAAGCTGACAACTTCTCCCCAAGATGTTGCTCCTGTCAAAAGAAAACAATGATCCTGTTTAAATTAGCAAACAAAGTGTGACACTCTGAATTTTCAATGTGGATTTTATAGGCACGACATTTCGGATGTAAACTAATGACACTGACAAAGAGACACAAAATGAATGAATGCACTGGGGAAAAAAGGTGCATTTGGCGTTGTAGTTTTTCTCTGCTACGAAAAATAAATAAAATTGCAATGTGCTATCACAGTAGGATTTTTGGCTTCTTTAGGCTGATACTTATTTAACAATCTGGATTCTTAGAAAGCAGTAACTTTACATATATAATTGGGAAATTTGCTATAATCAGCAACAGGCAGCCTGTACCATTAGTAAATTATTAGTTTAGCTAGCTGTCTTTAGGATTTTTTAAAAAAAATAATATTGTAAATGCACTGAAAGGTCTTCCTCTATGGATCAGAATTATCCAGCATTGCACACCTATGCAAAAATTAAGTATTTTTCAGTATATTCTAATGCATTGGAATTCTGCTTCAAAGATGAGCTATGAAAATATTTCAGCTAGTTTTACTAATTGACAAAATGTACAATAAATGTAGTGCATTTAGCTTTGGGCATACGTATCTACACGGGGGCTACAGATCTTTACGGATGCAGGAGTTCTCTAGTGCAATGGTTCTCAACCAGAGGTACATGTATCCCTAGGGGTACGCAGAGGTCTTCCAAGGTGCATATCAATTCATCTATATACTTGCCTAGTTTTACAGTAGGTGAAATAAAAAGCACTAGGGAAGTCAGTACAAACTAAAATTTCATACAATGACCTTTGTATGCTGCTCTATATACTGTACACTAAAAAGTAAGCAAATATTTATATTCCAATTGATTTATTTATAATTATATGGTAAAAATGAGAAAGGAAGCCATTTTTCAGTAATAGCGTGCTTGTTGAAACTTGTATATTTTGATGTCTGATTCTGTAAGCAAGTAGTTTTTAAGTGAAATGAAACTTGGGGATACGCAGACTCCTGACAGGGATATAGAAGTCTGGGAAGGTTGAGAGTCACTGCTACAGTGCACAACAGCATTCAAGATGAAGGCCTAACCTGGCAAAGTTTGAGGGGATGATGAAAGGCCAGTATCACACACACTTTTTATATTTTATAATATGATGACTACAGAAACATTCCAACTTAATCCAATGTTTTAGCAACAGCTTTCAGATCCCCCCACCTTAAAACACAGTGTAAAGATGGATTTCTATACTGATCATGTAGTGTAGAGCCATATAAAATTCCACTTTCACTTCATCTTTTTATGGCAATGGGGGGAACAAAAGACTCACTCCATTTTAAAACAAATTCAGTTGTAAATTGAAGACTCTGAACTAAGGAATTTGCTTTGCCCCTCACCCTCTGCTGTAAAGTAGGAAGCTGCTTTGAGTTTTCCGCTTGGTTCGGTGTGCCTGAAACAGTATTTTTTTTGTCCAGATGGTCTTTTATATATATTGGGTTGCATTACAGTGATGTGGCTGACAGAAACCTGCCAGAAGAGGAAAGGGACACACAAGGTGACCAAGATCTAAATGAGTTCATAATGCTCTCCTCTGTCAAAAGAATAACACCATGTCAAAGCAGTGTTGCAGGTGCATAACTTACATTGTAGCCCTTATCATCAGCTCAATCTCTGTCTCTTTCTTAAATGACAATAAAATGCATTCCCAAGCATCACTTACAAAGTAATTGATCATTAGATGGGAGAGCTTTCACTGATTAACTTTACTTCTGGTAGTAGTGTCTACTATTCTGATGTATCGTACAGAAAATAATGAAAGCTCTCTCTGCTACAATCTCTCTAAATGGTTTCCATCCACTTAAGTAAATATTCCATCAAACTGTTTGCACAACAGCACTTTACACATTTGGTTGTGGTATAAATCAAAGTTTTAAATCCACACGTGATAGAGATAATGGTGCCTAAAGTGAGACACCTCCGTGAGCCTAATTTTTCAGAGATGCAGAGCTTCTGCAGGTCCCATTGATTTGACTGGAGTTAAGGCTGTTCACTTCTAAAAATGTGGGACCATATTAGCTCACATTTAGCTCCTGAGAAATGAAAAGCCAAAATTTATGGCATCTTTTGAAAACTTGGGCCCTACTGCCAAAATGGTCACAAGCTTATTTTACAAAGACACTCCCTGCTCCTTTGTGGTCTGGAAAAGGGACCTGGGATGGATCAATGAAGGATACCTAATTCTATGATTTTTTTAAAATGTGTGGCTACCTTACCATCATGTCCTATCTCCTATTCTCTGCTCTAAGAAAAAGGTAGGGCAGAAGATGGAAGAGAATGGAAGATTTGAGGAATGAGCAGTAATAGTGACAGAAACCAGCACTTAGATGCTCCAGCCATCTGCAGCTGGTCCTACCTTCCAGAGAAATGACTGATGGAATGTAGGATTGCAAGAATTTTCTTCAAAGACAAACACAAGACTGAGTACAAAAATTCACAGAGTGATATGGCTGTTACTGAACAGATCAATGTTTGATTCTTGTTCTAAGTCCATTTGCTTTTCTTGCACAGGGACAGTACAATTGACTGGTGATAGAACGGAAAGAAGCCGGGAGCCATGGAAAACCAGGGTGCACGTTTGGGGTTAACTCTTCATTAACTTGACTTGTTCTTACTTCAGTCAATCCAGATGAAAACAAGACCTAGCTAAAAAAAATAACCAAAAAAACCCCACTAAAATTAAAATTATGCATCTGATTTAAATTATCCTGGATAAACAATTTACAAAACAGGTTCTTGGGGTGTCATCCAGAAGACCGTTTATTGCTTTCCCACTGTTGACTTTGTGTATCCATTGTCTATACATTTATTACATTTTGTAAATTTGCAAATGCCTGACCAGAGGAAAAGGGGCATTTTCTTTGGCATTGGAATCGTCCTTCAGATCCACAGAAGCTCACTTCCATACAGATATAAGCAATTGCACTGACAAAAAAAGGCCCTTCTTTTTTGTGGAACTGCAGATCTGTTCCTTCCCACCCACTTTTTTGAGCCCCTTCAGATCATTTATGAAAGGTCATTATTTGTCTCTCTAGGTCCTGACCCCTGCAGTCAGATCCATACAGGCAGGCTCCTAGGCTTTTCACTGTCCCTTTGAAGTGAAACAAATGTGAATCTTTGTACCTATGTGGTGCCCAAGTGAAACTTATAGGTCAGGCCATAGGACCTGACATTTCATGTACATTCCAGTCAATTCCACTCCTGTGAGGAGAAGCTTGGAGGCTGAGGAACTTGTTTTGAGGTGCCGGTTGGGGGCGGGGAGAGGTGCGGGCGTCTGTACTTAAGAGAAATAAAAGTCCTATGTGTGATCTTGAGTAGGTATTATGGAGATGAGGGTTACTAAAATAACCAGTAAAATTAAAATTACCACTCGTTTGCAGCCTTGCAGTTCATTCATATCAACTATCTAGAAGAAAAGGCTATTAGCTCTTAAAAGGTTAAATTGAAATAATACTGCTCAAGCATTAGTCAAAGTCAAAGGAAACATAAAAAAAACTGGTTCATGGCCACTTCTTCAAATGAAAAGAGGTATTTTCTGAATAAACTAAAATTGGCATAATGTAGAGGGAAACCAATTAAGATTGAATCAAAATAATCAATACCCCAAACCACTAAGGGATGAATCAATGCACAGCCGTATAGATTGATCTCTCTCTACATATAGACCTTTGGTACATTTTGCAGCTGCTAAGGTTTGGATCATAGATTTCAAGGTTTCTTTCAAGGATACCAAAGCATTGCATTAATAGCATCCATTCCACTCTTTAAAAAAAAAAAAAAAGAGAAATATCTTTATTAAGCTTTCTATTTATCTTTAAAAGGGGCGGAGGGGAATCAGGGGCTCACTCCTGGAAGTCACTGAGCATTCTCATTGCAATCTAACAAATGGCTTAAAAACATGCTTAACTTTAACCATTTGAGTATCCCATTGAAGAAGCTTACCTATTGATTCATCATGCTCCGTATGGGTAAGGAAGTAATTATCATTTGGAGTTTGATCCTTTAAGGCACTGGGCATGCTAATCCCAACCTAGGAAAAATTAATCACTAGTCTAGTTTAAAAAATGACTTAAGGGGGCAACTTGTGCTAAATATCTGCTCAATCGAGTCCAATAGTGTGTTCTCAGCATTCCTGTGAACCACCAGGTCTGTATTCAAGTACCAGATTGAGAATCAATTCTTGTGCTCTATCCCCATTTTCTTTAGAAATTCCTCATGTGACCCTGTGGGCCTGGGGCAGCCCTCACTGGAAGGGCCATGGTCAGGGCAGGCTGCAAAAGGGAGAGCAGATACTCCCAAGACTGGTGGGTAACACTGAAATTAAAATCCCCCAACCAGTCTCAAGCTGTGCTTCTGATCCCCCACACCGGTTATCAGAAGCAAAAATGAAATCACACAGCTCCCTTTATTGCATTCCAGTTCTTTGGCTCCCTGTCAGCACCTAAGTCCAGTACAGTAAAAACTTATTTTAAAAAACTCTGCTCACATATACAAAATGTTCTTCTGACCCCAAAGTCAGTATAGGTTTGGATCTTACCCAAAATACCACACTGCCAGGCAATCCTCTAGTGTCTAAAACTAAAGGTTTATTGTAAACAAAAAAGAACAAGAAGATTTCACCACCCTCCATCTCAAAGCGCTCATGCGAGGGGGTAGTAGACCGCTGCATCCATGTAAAAAGGTGCTCATTGCTCTACTTGACTTAAGTAAGCACATATTCTGAATTAACATAGATTCTTTATTCCAGAAAACTCAAAACTCCAGGCCCCTCTTTTGTTTGTTTTTTTCTGCTCTTTCCTATCTCAAACTTCCTCTAGTGTTTTCAAATGAGTATTGCATTAACAAACTCCTGTCCACTTAACATTAGGTCTGTAAAACATTTGTCTCAAGCTTGGGGCCACTTCTGGTGAATGGCTGGGATTCTGTGCTGAACCTGCCAATAAGATACAACTTGCTAAGGCTACCGGAAAGGTGCTGTTGGAGTGAAATGCACACGCTTCTGGTGTCTTTCATTCATCATCTGTTTTTCATGTAGGAAGGAAGTTGGAGACCCAGACAGCAGAGATGCAAACAGCCCAAAAAGTCAAGAGTATTTATTTGCCCAAGTTGCCCATATAAGTACTGGATTTATAGCTTCAACATTGTGGATAATTCTTAATTATTTAGACATGCTGAAATCAGCAAAAGCAATGCTGCTAGGAGGTTGTCTGCTCTAATAAACAAATCCAGAGCTAAACATCATTACCCCTGCTGAGACAAGACAATGAGTCAGTTCCAACTCAACAGCCAGCTCACAGACAAGTCCAATTCCTGGCCCCAGATTCTTGCATTCAATTCCCACTGAAGATAACAGCTGTGAACAAATATCTAAAGGAGAATTTCAGCCCTGGGCTTCATATTACAATTATCTTAATGCAAGTTCATATGTAGGAGACTCTTTTAGTGCATGATGCAAATATGCGTTATCTTACAGTATTAGAGACTAACCAAAGAAATAGCTATTGTGGCAAAAAGGAAAGGCTGGTTGCACTGATGTATTTTCCTGATTCTATAATTCTTCCTGCTATCCATTTTTTAAAAATAATTGAAATGACTAGGTCACTCTTAATATGAAGGTCACAAGCCCCTCGCCCAGATCCTATACGGTTAACATTAGAGCCATTCCATTTAACCTTGACCTACTTGAGGGAGCAGAGGAAAATAGGCATTGCAGCAGGGCATATGGGACAGCTGGGTGTGAGCTGGAGCCCTGACCAGAGGTCCGTATGTGGAGAAAGTTGTAATTGCTGTCTTTGTTTTGCTACTGATGGTTTTGTTCTGTTTAGATTCTTTTTAATTGATCATAAAGATGGCCCTGGGAAGAAAGGACTACAACTGACTGAAGTCTCCCTCACTGTTTTATTTTGTGGGCTGGGAATTCAGTGCACTAGCCCACAGGAACATTTATAAATCATTTATAAGGGGGTAATAAATGATTAATAGATATAATAAGCATTAGAGACATTAGTATGAGATAAGAACCACAGTAGAAGGTGTTATTCGTATGTCCTGGTGAGAAGCAGCCTATTGACTAGATCAGGGGTCAGCAACCTTTCAGAAATGGTGTTCCGAGTCTTCATTTATTCACTCTAATTTAAGGTTTCGCGTGCCAGTAATACATTTTAACATTTTTAGAAGGTCTCTTTCTATAAGTCTATAATATAGAACTAAACTATTCTTGTATGTAAAGTAAAGAAGGTTTTTAAAATGTTTAAGAAGTTTCATTTAAAATTAAATTAAAATGCAGAACCCTCCTGGACTGGTGACCAGGACCCAGGCAGTGGGAGTGCCACTGAAAATCAGCTCGCGTGCTGCCTTCGGCACTCATGCCATAGGTTGCCTACCCCTGGACTTAGATCATAACCTATAACAACTGATTAGTCATTTATTCAACAATTGTATATATGATACAAATTTAAACATTTAAACATTTCTTAAGTATCATGGATATTACCATAATTTCCTCCATCTTGACTCCTGCACTGGGCAGTCACTTCCCTTTATACAGAGCCGTTATTTATCTTTCTAGCTGTTCCTCAGCTTTGTTGACAATGCTGCAGCCCTCTTAAAGGCAAAAGCCTGGTTCCCAGCACATTAGTGAACTTATTTCGAAGGGTGATGTTCTTGAATGTAGGCAAATAAAAAAGTCGCAAGAATGAATTTCCTTTTGTTGGTCAACTATTAGCCACCACTTTAAAAGTCTTGATCAGTACAAAAGCGAAAAAACACTGTTAATGTTAACATGAACCCATTGGATCCAGTTTTCTTTGCTATTTACAAATATTAACAATGCTCCAGAAGAGCAAACATCTTCCAGAGCACTTCTGCACTATGCAAATTGGCACCTAATCTTGGTGCCAATAAATCAACGCAGTCCTGAAAAAAACATCTTACAAAACTGTATTTTTCAATATTGGTCTCTATATAATTCCATTGGAAGATGCTTCGTTATGAATACAAGAATCATATATCCATTATTCACTTTGAGTTTTCATTTAACACTGAATAAAATATGGCTACTAAACAAAGAATCCTAGACATTCTACAATAATCTCTTCATAATTCCTCTACAAATAAATCCTTAAATCAGGGATTGGAAAATGATATTGGTCCAAAATTTGTTGTATTCAGTCCAATAAGAAAGCACAGCAAGATCAAGGGAGAAGTGACAATTTTAAGGCCCATATTCTCATGATCCGGTACTAGTAAGGAATGCTTTATACTTTTGGGAAGCATAGCTTTCCAGTCGTATACATCATTCATCTGTAACTAACCATCCGCAAGGCATTTGGCTGTTTGAGCCATGTTGCAACTGAAGGGGTTAATGATAATCATGTGACTTTAAGGTCTGATGTCTCATGACCTACAAGGATTAGAGTTACACTGATAGACCAGTGCAAATACTTTCCGAACCAACCAGCTGTTCCCAAATACTCACCCTAGAACACTACCTAATTATACATAGTCCACTTTGACTTACTCATTAAAAGCCTCATCTGTTCTGATTCTTAGACAAGGCCAGAACTTCAGTGAACCAGGAAAGGGCGGCTTTGATGGCAGCTTTGATTAAATGAAATACTGTATGTACATTCCCTGTTGTTCCAAAATCTTGCTGCCTGCATAATCCATGAAAAGCATCAACAGATATTCACAATATGTGTTTAGGAGGAAATCTGAAGCTGTGGCATCTTACCTATTAATGATGGAGGTGAATTGTGGGGCTAATCATGAAAATAGTGTCAAATAAAATACTTTATATAAAATATTTTAGCTAATACTCTCATTTCCCTCTTTTTTAAAAATCCTGCAATAGTGCACATTTAATATATTCTTTACTCATTTTATTAGACTTTCCATAATATTTTCCAGTATGGTACCCTATTTCTTTGACAGACCCTGTCATAAGCTGTCACTGAAAAATGTTTCCAATATCATGCAATTAACACCAGTTTTTGCAAGTAAAGAGTGAGGTCAAGTTTACCTGTCAAAAAAATGCATTTTTTCAGAGCCAGCTGCGAGAAATGGGCAACACCTGTTTCCATATCCTGCCTGCCTAATTAAGTACAAAGGGCCTGATTCTATTCTGACAGCATTTTTACAGCAATGCAACTCCATTGACTTAAGTGGTCACACACCAGATTATCACTAGTGTGAAAACAGAATCAGTTGTTAAGCATCCAGTCAGTGAAGCGATTCTCACAAAATAAGGATCACCCAGCCCTGGAACTCAACTTGAACCAAATGCCTTTAACCATGGAAAAGGTAAGATATGGATGTGAATTTTGCTTCATGTCCCCATCTCCACTTTGATGTTTATGGGAAGGATACCTCCAAACATTTAGAGATTACCTTCCTTCTAAAGAATAAGACATACATTATAGTGTGCACAAAAGTAAAATCCTGCTCACTTTGAAAAACAAGTTTTGTTTTAAATCAAACACAGACAACTTTTTGTCAAGTGATCTGACTATATTATTTCAATAGATAATAGTGTAACATGCATTAGGCAGAGACAGATGTCTGTTCGTTCAATCACCCAGCCATCTTTATTCCAAAGTCTCTCATGTCCACTTACCACTAAAGATCAGTACCATCAGCACACGTCATAAGACACATCCATGGAGTGAGACCACCATGGTTTTGTTAGAATTATCCAGTTTGGAAATGAAAGTGAGAAATAGGGACTGATGCACCATGTATATTCATTTACACCAATGTAAAATGGGCATAACAAAATATGTGGTAGAATTTGACCTCCAGTTTACACTGGTGTAAGTGACTACACAGTGTGCAGGGCAACTGATTCAGATCCCTTTTCATCAATTACAATATGTACTATTTCTAATAATGATTTCATAAGATGTAGACACTATATTTTTGCATTCTGTATATTGCACATTTCAAAGTCATTTCCTATTTGCCCTATTTACAAAATAACTCTAAGTGATGCTTTTAGGAAGACATTATATAGACTACAGTACATTTCTGAGTTTTTTTGTTTTCATAATTCCAGAGTACAAATGCAGTGAAACTTTTGTTTGGGGATATTAAGCACACTAAGAATATCTTGCTTGTAATTAAAAAAGAAACGGACAAAAGAGTTATTTTAATACCAACTCCACAACTAGCTATAAACAATTAAATCAGAAATTAAATCTGTGATTTCCCTTCCTCTCTTTAGGAACTTAATTTTAACTAATGCTTGAATGCTGATAATGAAGTCCCTCTTTCAGTTCCTTTGCTGACCTCAGTGAAATTATTCTGGATATATATTGGTGAAACAGAGGAGAGAATTTAACCCGTTGTCTATGGAGAACTTCATTTTTTTTTTTTCAGAAACAACTTCTTAGGACTATATGAGCTATATCTTCAGAATGTGGAAACTGGCACAAAGCTCCACTGAGGTCAATGGTGTTGCACTGAATTACACCCCCGAAGGATCTGAACCAACATTTTTTCCAGCTGCTCTCTGTCTGTCCTAGATTTTGCTCAGTTCTGTGTACAATTTAACTCACACTACACAGAAATATAGACACCCAATATTTAAGACAGCTAAACACAGTAACAGTGAATGCCAGTCATCAAATAGTAACAATTCCTGTTGCTACCAACCTTCTTCCTGCCCAAAAGCTCATTGAAAATCTTACATTTACATCCATGAGCTTTGGACTATGTCCTAATGTTGGATTTTAACCAGTGACACAAAGAATTTGTAGACCATTGCCAGTCCCAATCACCCTGTTGACGAAGGTCTAGATGTGGGAAAAGAATGGCCAACAGTATATCTGTCTCTGTGTTGAACTTGGGTAAGTCTTTTCACACCGCAGAATCTTTTCTTAACACCTGTGAAGGAAAACTGACCGTTTTTTTTGTAGAAAGTTTTTTTAAAAAGTTTGGTGTAGAAATATAGAGATTAGCAACCTGTCTGTACTACCAACAGTGCTGACGTCCATTATAGATTTCCATTCAATCTTAGCGATACTTGTGACATTCTTTCTCGTACTGCAGCAGACTTGATTCTAAATTGTCCCCACAGAGAACAGCATTGCTTGATATATTCAGAATTAGATTGTCTAGATGATTTTAATTCAAGAAAGTACTGAATTTGTCTGTGGTTCATCTATAATGCACTAAAAGGAAAATTCCCCAGCTAGACAAGTAAATTATTAAGTCATAAGTCTACATGTTATAATTTGTGTATAGTAATAACTTATCTAAATAGGATTGAATATGCTTATGGTTAAAATGAGGGAGTGAACTGAATTGGAAATGGTTACTTACAAATAGAGGGCCGAATTCTGACCTTGGATGTACATCTGAGGGCAGAATTTAGCCTGTCCATGGATAAACTGGAAATGTGACTGTTGGTGCAGTAATTACCAACTGCCCAGAACTTAAATCTCTGGGGTGATATTTGTATTTGAGAGCAGTAGCGTAGACATGGCCTGTTCCCAGATAGGTGTCATCAGGAAGAAGAGGAAGGGCATCACACATCAAAAACAAGGAAGTGATTGAGGCCCAATCCAAGTGACAATGGCAGTCTTTCTGATTATTTTAAACGGGTGAGTGGACACACACATGAGTAGATGCACTGAGTAGTTGGTTATAATCAGTTCATAACAAAGAGATGCTAGCACTTTTTATTAGCAGAAGCATACTAGTCTCATTCTAAACTCCAAAACATATTAACGGGTACTTCAGCCAATAATATATCCATCTTCAGTGGAATAAACCTGTGCATTCTGTACCAATCACACATGTCCATGAACTATTCTAAAATAATCATGACTTTAATATACAGGTTTTTAATCATACTGGTCCTATTGCCGTTTGTTGCTTATGCCGTCTTGCTCCCATTGAATTACTTTGCACTTGTGTAGGACCTTGCCCATTTGAGCTTTTATAAGTCCAGAGTAGCAAACAAAACCCTCAGTTTAGTACAGACTTCTTGACGGTTTAGTTATTTTTCCCCTTGGCCCTGCTAAAGCTGAATCTGCTGTAATGGATCAGGTCTGATGCTGGTTTTCCTGTCTATACACTTAGCTAATTAAAATAACAAATCTTCACAGCTGTCTGCTTTGGATTCATCCTTATCACCATAAACTAATTAAAATAATGCAACTGGTAGCAACTCATTAAGCACCAATCATACTTTTCAGATAATTATAATACTAAAATGTAATTGTTCAGGTTCCTCTCTTCTTTCTCCATTAGCTACAGTAACTATTTTCCTTAGGTATCTACCTACTCGTAATGATTTTTGTTTCTTTGTTCTATTACACTTTCTACTATATGTTCTTTTCCTTTTTCTTCCTCTGTAAGATGTTCAGATATCCAGGGATTCCCTTCAGTTTGGATAAGCACCCCAGTGTATATAAACTTATCCTGAACTCTGTTCATTTTCCCCTACACGCTGGACCATGTTTACAAGTGGGTTAGGTGAGCTTATTGTAAGCAGGTTTTCTGACCCGGTTGCATTTATAGCATATAAATAAAGGGGAAAACCTTTGAGAAATAAGGAGGATTACATATTCCCTGGAGACCAGGGGAGGTATGGGGCAAGAGGAAGTTGCTTCCCTTCCTTATAGGTCAGAAGAGCATAGCATCACCGAGTAGGGTGGGCAGTAATCTTCTGGTTTAGGTAGAAAAAAGGGGACTCAATGAGTCCATGATAATCTTCACCATTTTCCTGTGGAACCCAGTTGGGCTTTTTGGCTGATTTGTAGGTCAGCAGTAGAAGACTCTCTATTACTTCCCATGTATCTACAGAGGCCAGGAATGCTGGACATGGGCTACAGATCTTTTCTTCCTAGTCAGGAGCTGGGGAGATGCCCGCTCTAATGGCCGTTCAGAGTTAGGAAAGTGATATAACACACCAGTTCTTCCTGGTATATTACTAGGCACTTAAGGGTTGGCACATATTAGCTTATTTGACATTGGGACATCCATCTATAGTAAACATTCAGCAAATATATTATTTGCTTCAGTCATCACTAATATTAATGTCACATTAATTGAAATCTATCCAAATTTTGGAAAACTATAATTCATGGATCTCTAAAAGTGAGAATTCACTTCTGGACACTATGTATTATATGCCTAGTGTACACTGGAGGTGGCGTTCAAAAAAACTAGGCCATATATTATCCCTTTATAATAGAGACAATATGCTGGACCAACTTATGCACAATAAGAAACTCTGATCTCAAGGGCTGATCGCCAGTCCTATTTATTACTTAGTCCCTCCACTAATCAGACATGAAATTCTTTAGATATATATATAGTTAACTTGGATCAGATGTTGGGAGAGCTGGTTAGAAAATGCTGTATGTTTTCTTTGAAAAACTATCATTTTGTTTACATCTGCTGCAGAATTTTTCAACAAAATAAAGTATTCCCCTCATACTCCCCTCCGCAACTGGAAAAAGGGGTGCAGTATAAAAAGGGTAAGAGTGGTAAGAAACTTAACCATTGAAACCCTGCAGATTTTTTCTTTGACATTTTTTGACCAAAACAAAAATATTTGTTACTTGAAAAGTAATTTTTTATCAAAAATGAATTTCAATGAAAAAACATCAATTGTTCTACTTCTGGGTATTAGTATGAACTCTTCCTACAGTTCCCAGAAACACCTAAGAAATCTAATAGAACTGATCAGGCAGGTATGTAAATGCTTTGATGCTCCACTTAGACAACAGCTGGAATTCAGTGTTACCATATATAAAACAAAACTTCTCTCCCGCAGATTTTACTGGGGCCTTTTCCTGTACTGTAACTTAATATTCATCTCAGGGAATAATGTTTCTACACACTTTTGAAGCAGGTTTAATCATTTATTTACTGCAAGACCTTCACTTTTAATTGGACCTTTTCTGTCTTTTCCTTTTTCTACTTGCTCCCCAGGAGAAATTTTCCTTTCACAGTTCTAAGCTGAACTCTACTTCTGTTTTGGCAGACTTACTTTTAAAGTGCTCTTTTACCTCTTCAGCAGCTGACACTTTTTTCAGAAGAAACATAATTAATATGCCTGCTTTTCTTTGCAATGTTTCTGCCCAAAGACTAACTTTTCTACTCACTAACTTCCATTTCTAGGAAAGGAGAAGCAGAACCTGGGTAATAATTTATAACAAAACAAAAAAACCCAAATCCATTTTATTCCTCTCTATTGTTTTTCATCAGATTTGAAAGCATGTAGGAAATAGTCTCAGGATACATCTGCAAAGCAAGAGTGAAATATAGGAATTACTTCACCCACAACTGCAAGTTTACTTCTGATGTACAGCAGTTGCATACAATAATACTGCACAACATCTGAGAGTTCCAATTCAGAAAAACACTTAAATGCTGTCCGTTTCTGGGTTAACTGCCCCTTACAGAAACACACCCATGACCTTCTCCAGGGAACCTATTTAAAGTTTCAGGCACCCTAACCATCACTCTCTCAGACAGACACCAGTCTGCCCTTTGCAGACTGGGAATTTAGGCCTCCCGTCCATCTGCATCTCTGTATGACTTCCCCAGCAGGTTAGACTGAGATCCAGCGCATGTGGGTTTTTTCTTTCTGCGAGGGCTACAACAGTGTACACCAGGTATTAAGCAGCCTTCACAAAGCCAAGTATAGTAATCTTAGGGCAAAAGCATTACAGAAAAAACATAAAACAATAAACAGCCTAGATGTATGGTAAAAGCTTACCAGAGGTCATCTCATCTCCAACATAGGGCTCTAGCAAGTGTCAGTCTTTCAAGACCCTCTACTGGGTTTGCTCTCCTGGTTACAAGTTCATGTCAGGTTTCATATCCAGAAGAACAGCCTTGGAACAGTCCAGCTATCGCCCTACATGGTTTGAGCCTGTGATCTTTATCCTTGTGTAACAAGTAACACCAGCCAATGGCCCTCTCCTCAGCTGGAGAAGCTTTAAAAGCTGGGTTTTTGCATATCAAGTGTTGGAAATTTGCGTTAACCTCACTTCAGGGGGGATTTCCCAGGAAAGCAACTCAGGAAGCCAGGACCCCAAAAACTAATTTAACAGTTATTATCACAAAAGACTCTCTCTGGCACATTTCAATATAATTGTGTTGTGGGGAGGGGGCGTTGTTTGTTTTTTTTGTTTTTTTAAAGCATCATGCTTCCCAGGTCTCTCATCTGTCACAAGTGCTTTTCTGTATAGGGATCACTTCCTGAATTGGTGCCCTAGGCATGAAGCAAGAGATAGCAATTGTGAGCCTAATTTGGGCTTGCAGTTGCTGTGAGTTTGTGCACAAACTGGGCTATTGCATATATAAATAGCCAATTGCATATCCAACTATCCCTTTGCATACACAATTATCTGCTTTGCATAGCCAGGTAGGATAATGCTAGTAAGCCTGGGGCACGATTTCAATTGTACACAAAACTGTAAATTCTTAATTTCGAAAACATGACCGGGTATCTTTACAACACTCGTAGACTGTTCACTGTTTTATGTAACTTCTCTGTGGTTTGGAGAGAGACAATTAATTCTTACTGAAAACAAAATGAAGCATTGGAACTTTATTTTTCATTTTTAATAAATCAGATGGGAGTGTTCTGAGTAGTAAGGGATTGTGACTATAGTTTGCAGGGGCTCCCATACTTTTTATATCCACTAATCACCACCTTGAAACAATTGATGTTGGAAGTACAACATGCAAGTTTCTCTGTTGTGAAGATTTGTTTTAAGACTTAACAGGCTTATGTATTTCCAAACTCTGTAATAAAATAAATGGCTAAGGAAGACTGAAATGTTTGATTTACAACATTCTTTTTAAACACCTCCAATTATTAGACAGTGAATAAAAAAGGAACCCAAGCAACCGCTGTTAATGTGTTACTGAAATAACAAGAAACAATTAAATGTCATAAATGATGTCTTGATATATTTTGGTATGCTGCTGAACTATATCAGTGGCTGGATTTTTTTTTTTAACTTGTCTAATTTACATTCAAAGTTCCTGCTAAATCGTATCTGGATTATTGTTCAACATAAGCCAAAGTTCACTTTGCTTACTTTTTTAGAACATTTAAATAAAGAAAAATACCATTTTAATAGCTCTTGGTGAAAAAGAATAAGGTGTCATCAATGAGAAAGTTGTGCTTGCTTCACAAAATGTTGTTTCCTTGTCAGGTGAGGTACTAGTGAATTTCAGTGTGTGTGTGTGTTTAACTGTGAGACTGGTCTTTCTGTCCTGATCCCCAATACATGTAGTGCTCAAGGGAATCAAGAAATTCAAAGCTCTGTCTGATATTAGGCTAAACTCATGTCTCTTCCATTAAAAGTCACTGAGCTGCACTTCACTTAACTTGAGTCCACCATCACATTACAGTTCAATTATTAACTCTTCCTTTTCTTTTGTCTGGCAGGGTATCTTCCATTGAATATGGATCTATGATCTAATTCTCATTGGTTGAAAGATCAGGAAAGTATTCATTACACTTGGTGACTCACTTCAAACCATTTTTTTGTGTCACCAATAAGGTCACGACGAATTTCCAGGAAGAAAATTTTCCATGGTGTTGGGATTGATGGGCAATTTCGTGTTCCTCCTTTTCATACTATAAACGGCAATTTCTTTATTGCCATTGCTTTGTCATGAACATTAAGAGAGGTGGTTTTCAGTCACATAAATTGACATCCAGTGAACTGAGAAGTGTGAACAAGTCAGCTAAATAGGCTAGTCTTGGCAGCCAGACTTCACAAAGTAGTAATCAGTACACTCAAAACTAAAATCAATAAGGAAATCTTGTAGCTCAGAACAGACATAGTACAAAAAATCAGCTCTGCAATGAGGGACTCTTCTAGGTGGGTTTGTCCCTGTACTGCTCCAAAAGTTGCTGCTTCTGGGAACTGCATCAAAGACGTGAAATGCTGACTGTTGGCAAGGCTCACACATGTCCTGAAAGGTCACGGCACTCAACGCTCACCCCTGGTGTATTTTGCGTATTGAATTTTTGTTTTAATTTTTGTTGAGCTCCCTTTCTAACTGGATTTTAAAGACTGTTCAGCAGAATGAAAAATAAATCTTACAAGGCTCTGGGAAGAAGTAGTATTCATTCCTATGTGATGATTAAGTTGTCGTATCTTTCTCCCAAAAGAAATGTGCTATTGCAGGAGTTATATTTTCCTGCTGTGTGGATCAACAAAGTGGTGGTTCACAATTTACCAATCATCCCTAAATGGACTGCAGATTGGGTATTCTGTCACCTGAGGTATAGATACCAATGAAGTGCTGTCTTCCCCATTGATATCAATAATATATGTTGCTTACATAATTACTGAAATATCACATTTCCTGGCTGCAGAAGAATTACCAGTGAGACATGCAATGCTACTCATTACTGCAGGATCTACATTCCAATGTGTTGTGCAAATGTTTATTTCTCTTATTTGCCAAGTTTGCTTCCATTTTTCTTTCTGCCCAGTTAATGCATATACATTTCACGCTCAGTAGTGCAACAACATATCAGTTTTTCTTTTGCAGTCAGGCATCTTTGCTTTAGTCTTCACTGCAGAGGGTGTGAGGGAACAGGGCCGGCTCCAGGCACCAACAGAGGAAGCCCGTGCTTGGGGCGGCACATTTTAAGGGGCTGCATTCCGGCCATTCTTGGGGCAGCACATTCCAGCCTTTCGGGGAGGTAGTCAGTTACACTCTTCATGGTTGGGGTGGCAAAAAAGCTAAAGCCAACCCTGTGAGGAAGGTTCCCAAACTTGAGCCATTCTTTTTAGGTAGCAAGTGTGAGGAACTGTCCCAGATTCAGGTGTCCATAAAAGAGGATTTGGAACAAATTGATAAATTAAACAGTAATAAGTCACCAGGACCAGTTGGTGTTCACCCAGGAATTCTGAAAGAACTCATATATGAAACTAACTGTGGCATGTAACCTATCATTTAAATCAGCCTCTGTTCCAGATGACTGGAAGATAGCTGTCATTCCAATTTTTAAAAGATGCTCTAGAAGTGATACTGGCCAGTAAGCCTAATTCAATAGTAGACAAATTATTTGAAACTATAGTAAAGAACAGAATTATAAGATACACAGGTGAACATGATATCTTGGAGAAGAGTCAACATGGCTTTTGGAAAGGAAATCAGACCTTGCCAATCTTAGAATTCTTTGAGGGGGGCAACAACTGTGGACCAGGGTGATCCCCAGTGGATATAGTGTACTTAGACTTTCATAAAATCTTCAACAAAGTCCCTAGCCAAAGGCTCTTATGCAAAATAAGGAGTCATGGGATAAAAGGGAAGGTCCTCCCATGGGTCAGTAACTGTTTTAAAAATAGGGGAAAAAAGGGTAGGAATAAATGGTCATTTTTCAGAATGGAGAGAGGCAAGTAGTGGTATCCCCCAATGATCTCTACAGAGATCAGTTCTGTTCAACATATTCATAAATGATCTGGGAAAAGGGGTAAACAGTGAGGTGGCAAAATTTGCATATGGTAAAATAATTATTCAAGTTAGTCAAGTCCAAAGCAGACTGCGAAGAGTTACACTAGGATTTCTGAAAAATGATGGGGCAACAAAATGGCAGATTAAATTTAATGCTGATAAATGCAAAGTAATGCACATTGGAAAATATAATTGCCCCAAACATACAAAATGATGGGATTTAAATTAGCTGGTGCCATTCAAGAAAGATATCTTGGAGTCATTGTGGATAGTTCTCTAAAAACATCTGCTGACTGTGCAGCAGTAGTTTAAAAAAAAAGGCTAACAATGTTAGGAACCATTAGGAAAGGGACAGATAAGAAGACAGAAAATATCATACTGATACTACATGGATCCATGGTACACCTAAACCTTGAATATTGTGTGCAGTTCTGGTCACCCCAACTCAAAAAAATATTTATTAGAATTGGAAAATGTACAGAGAAGGGCAGTAACAGCAATTAAGGATATGAAACAGCTTCCACATAAGGAGAAATTAAAAGGACTAGGACTGTTCAGCTTAGAAAAGAGATGATGAAGAGGGGATATGATAAAGGTCTATTAAAACATGATAGGTGTGGAGAAAGTGTTATTTACTCCTCCACATAACATAGTAACCCACATCATTTTATTCAAGGAAATATTGGTGACTTGGGTTAACAATTCAGCCTTCCCACTTCAGACTAAACTTTGTTTACTTAGAGAAGAAACAGCTATGAACTGAATTATAAAAAGATACAGAAATGTTTTGCCAGACCTGCCTAGAGCTCTGTATAGACATAATTAGAGAACTGTGCCCTGGCATCAGGTCATGGGCTCCATGCATGTACTTTGGAATTTGCTAGATCTACAGTTCTCAAACTGTGGGTTGGACCCCCAAAATGGGTTGTGACCCCTTTTTAATGGTTTTGCCATGGCTGGCATTAGACTTGCTGGGACCAAAGCACAAACCCAAACCTTGAGCTTTGACTCTGGCTCCCTTGCCCATGGGAGGCTCAGTATTTGGTCCCCCTTCTGAGGTCGTGTAGTAATTTGTATTGTCAGAAAAGGATCACAATGCAATAAAGTTTGAGAACCATGTGCTAGATGGCAGTTTTATATCTGTGTGAGAGAAGCAGAAGTACTGAGAGAGATGCCTTGTCTACACCTCATGCTTTTCAGGTTATTTGGCTCTCCTTGGATTCACAATGACGTTTGATAGCCTTTTTCTTGCATTGTTTGAGGAGGGAGAATTACAGCCTACTTTCTGCTACGGGCATGATACTTACTCCTGGCTGATCTCCTCCAAGGTCAGAGTTCAGTTTCCTTCTCTGAGGTGCCAATTAGCTATCCCAGTTCTGAACATGAATTTGAGAAGCATCTAATGTTTTGGGGAATTTTTTGTGGGGTGGCAGTTGCATGGAAAATAAATAAAAGGTTCAAGGTAAATCATGTAAATGTACCCAGACCAATACTATGGAAAGCACAGTTGCAAAGCAGTGAAATATTTGCTCTGCCTTGCAGAAAACAACCTTTATCCTCTCTTAGGCTAAAGCTGTGTGATTCTGCCTGTCAACTGAGAGTCTAATTGTACAAGCCAATGTCTATGTCCCTGGGTTAATTGGTGTTTGGCAATTGAAGTGTTTAGTCCCTGATTTAGAATTTCCTCCTGTTCTGGACCAGGCGAAGATGCACATACTGCATTCCTGTTTGGATTTTAAATGAGTCATGGTTCATTCAGTCCCAAACATGCATGAATATTTCTCTCACATTAATATACATCATTTGCCCTTAATCACTCTGCCACTGCATCTGAGGCCAGCCTTCATTAATATGTTAATTTGCAGTCCCTCTCAGTGGAGATTCCAAGGCTAATAACCAAAGGAAAGGTTTTCTTCCCCCAAACAGCTCTTTGCAACTGTATAGTTTTATTCCGATAAAACAAGGATTTTGGACCTGATTCTGTTTTACATTGTGCCAGAGTAAATCCACTAAGTTCTATAGAGCTACATTGGATGTAGTCAGAAGAGTTGAGATCAGAAGCTAATCTCTCATCCTGTCCATTTCCCTTTTATTCCCTACTGGGTGGGCAGGCTGACTCCTTTTAGGGTTATCCAGAAAACTTCCTTCAAAGTTTCCTAGCAACCAAAGAAAGTTACATCATTGCACAAAAATACTGATAAAAATTGTTTTCCAACCAATTCTTCTCTTATATTCAGTTTGATTAGGACTGATGGCAAATCTAGTATAGTATGAGAGGGAAAATCAACAGTAACGAAGTTCAAGAAATTACCATTTCGTTCCTTGACTTAACGAGTCTTCCCCATTTCTGCCATGGGGGTAACTTATTTAATTCCAGTCAAATACTCTGACTGGATCACAAATGAGGATCTTACAAGCACAGGCTGTAGCTGACCCACTAAAGACTTCCTGTTTTGGTCATAAGCAGCAAGCATTTGTACTTGGGTATTTACAGACATCCCCATCACACTTCTTCCCTACTTACACCCTTCTTGTTTGCTCCCTGTTATTGTCTCTTCCCCCCTTTTTTCTATACTTTCTTGATTCCCTTGCCCTGTCCCTCATAAATGATCCCCTTTCCTGGTTACCCTCCTTCCTGCTTTGGCAGAGGACTTTGTGGCTCAGTAATGGCTCAGTAAATGAGTCATGGGTCCATGAAGCAGAAGCTGGGGCATTCTAACAGAAGCGACAGCTGTTCTAGGACCTGCTCCAATGCCCATTCCATTTAGTGGAAAGACTCTCATTGACTTCAATGGGCAGTAGTGCAGGCCCACGAGGAAAAGGAGGACCAGCCACAGGATGTTTTTTTTCCTTTCTCTTAAATGCATTACACTTAAATGTAGCAACATTCCTGCCTCCCCCAGCAATCTTCACCCTCAACTTGCCCCATAGGTCTCACGGGCACTGGGCTATAAGGTCATCTCTGCTTGTACCATTTTTGTTTAAACCATGACAGTAGTTTGCCCAGTGGCAGAAGTCACATGCAGAGGAGCTACAACCAATGGAAAATTAACAGGAATTCCCATGAGCCCCGAGCAAGCTCTGTCCCTCTCATCAGTAACAGGCCATTACTGTCACAAGCCAAAATGTGTTTAGCATCCTGAATTGAAACCTAGGATGCCTTGTCTTCAGTTCTGTCTCTAACCTGTTTGCTTGTATTCTCTCACTCATGTACGATCTTTAACGTAAACGTATTTTATCCCCAATTGCTCGGATTCAGTTCAAAAGTGAGACTACTTTCTCCGCACATCACGTGGATCAAATGGCTTGGCAATGGCTGGTAATGATGGCTGTAAATGGATGTCTGTAAACTGTAGACAAGTTGTTCTTAGCCTGGGATCTAATGCTGTGGCAGAAGGAGTGTATTTAAATTTGTCATTTCTTCTCCTGCCTCCTGCAATTCTCATGTAGGACAAAGATTCTGCTCATTTTGAATTTGAGGGATTATAACATTTTACCTTTGGAGGATACTTGAATTTCAGTCCAGGCCCACCTTGAAAAAAAACAAAAAACATGTTTCCTAACTGATATGGTTCATTTAATTTTAATAGATGGGGTGGTGCAGTATGAATGGATCTAATCCTGGGTCATTTATTAGTTAGCAGTTTCACTGGCAGCAAAATGTCTTTATTTTACATTTGTTAATATAGATAATGCATTTACCTGAGCCCAACTTTTAATGCCTAGATCTTCAGCCTGTTAATATCACTGTAGCTTACTTTGCTTACACAACATAGTTTGCGCTGAGTATCTGATCCATAGGTTTAAGTGGGACAGAAGGCCTTGTGTGAGGGTCTTTTGAACTATGGTGAATTTCATTATTACAGGGGGGAAAATATTATCATCAGATGGATGCTGTGTGAACATGTGACACTACTGGAATCAGTAGAGTGTCTCTTTTGGCTGATCCCTAGAATCACTTAACTGTAACTTGTTTTTTGTGTTCAACTGTAAATTTTCTATTGAAATAGAAACACGCTAAATATGTCTTTCATGACATAGCCTGGGAAGTCTTTATTCTAATATTGTTCTGTCAGGCACTGTAACTAAATAAAGCTGTGTAATAGCTTGGACGCCACGGTCAAGAAACAGGTGCCTTCTGCACTATTAATTGGCCTAACAGGAGATTTTTGATGTCTGGTGTAGACAGTTCAACAACATCATAAATCTTAATTTCTATTAATGGACTTAATCTTTTTTTTCCATTTTTGATACCACAGTTTAAAATAGACTCCTGAAAGCACATAACATGTATTTTAAACAGCAAATGCTGACATACATAGCCTCTTAATTTAAAAAAAAATCCAGATTCTCAACAGCCTGTAGCAACAATTCAGTAGCAATATAATTCCTGCCAATAACCTTCTACTAGAAAAAAATATTTCAGACAGCATTAGCACTCAGCATAGCCAACAGAAATATTTGATACTGAGAGCACTGAAACAGAAATCCATTTTAGATGTCCTTCAAACAAGACGATGAGTTCAAGGGGGTATGTAATAGGAATCTCAGAAGATGGGGCCTGACTCTGTTACTTACTTGGTGTGATAATTTCCTCTCCATATAAATCTTACTGTATAAGAAAAAGGAGGAAAAAAGGAAGCAGTAATATCATCTTATCTAACTAAGATATCTGTTGTTCCTGAACTGTTCTGTTTAAACTATGATGGATGTTCTTACTCAACAATAGAGACTCCCCTACACACACAGACTATGAAAGCAGATTCTTTTAAAAAGAAAGGAATATATAAGACTATATTTCCTGACTCTCAATGAGAGGCAACAATTAAGAAATACAGCCCTGAAGTTGCAAAAAGATGTCCTGGGATTTACTCTTGGCCACTTGCAATATGTATCACAATAGAAAAGTACAATAACCTACATAAGGATAACACATTGAAAGTGGTTGTGTTCATTATTTTACTACAAACCTCTGTCCTTTAATGTAAAAGTAGATTTTCATCCACACTGATTTGTGTCTTTGCCAGAGGGAAAAGGGGATTCTTATTTTATATTTCTGTAATTCTTTATGGTCTGACCTTTAAATCATATAAAATAGCCAGTTCACTAAACATCATTGATCATTGATCATTACTGATACAGTGTATTGTTAATGACAACTGAAGACACTAGAGGAAAACAGATTCATGGTATCTCTCCTTACTTTTCAACATAAAATACTATTGTACAGGTTCCTCTTTAAACTCCTGTCCCAAAGCTGGCAGATCACAATACTGACCTATCCTTTGGGTAATCTAAATGAGAGTTTTCTAAAAATGGTGGTTAACCTCTGAAGCGTCACGGACACATTATACTATACATCCTAAAAAACAACACTGGTATGGAGCCAGCAAATGCAGTGCTCTGTCATACACTAAAACAAATAAGAATATTTTATAGCTCTGAGCACTGTTCAGGAAAAAATCCCTTGGTAGGTGTAACTTCAGTTCAAATCCAGCTTAGTTTAATAACTTGTATTGATTATCAATATTTGCTTGATGGTGGCCTATCTGAATAACTTCACTCTCATTTACAGTGGAGGGGCCTGGGAGATGTTCACATCACAGTATAAATAGCAGCTTTATTGGGCGTTTCAGCAGGGAGGCCAACGATTGTTTGGGTTAAGAGTAGAATTGCTCCAGTACCACCAAAATGGGATCAGATCCACAGTTTTTTTAAATCATGTAACTCAGAGGTGGGCAAACTACGGCCCGTGGGCCGAATGCGACCCACGGGACCATCCTGTCTGGCCACCACCACGCCCCCCCTGGAGCCATGCCATGCAGGCAGCGCTCCGGGGGCTAGAGCTGCATGCTCCCCCCTGCCCTGGAGCTGTGCCACGTGGGTAGCGCCATGGGGCTGAAGCTGCACGCTCCCTCTCCCCTGGAGCTATGCAATGCGGACGGTGCTCCAGGGGGCCAGGGATACGTGCTCCCTCCTCCCCCGAAGCCGCACTGGTGAGGACACGCAGGGGGCCAGGGCTTCATGCTCTCCCCCTTCCCTGGAGCTGCGTGCTCCACCCTCCCCTGGAGCCACGCCGACCAGCTATGGTAAGAAGGGGGATGGGAGGGGCTTCCAGGGTGGTGGTTGGGGGTGGGGAGGGGGCAGTCAGGGATCAGGGTGGGTTGGATAAGGGCTGAGGTTCCAGGGTGGTGGTTAGACGGTGGGAGGGTGGATGGGGTTAGGGCAGTCAGGGGACATGGAGCAGGGGAATTGGGTAGGGGGTAGGGTCCTGGGGTGTGGTTAGGTGTCTCTGGAAGGAGAAGTCAGGGGACAAGGTCAGGAGGATTGGATAGGTCAGGGATTCTGAGGGAGCAGTCAGGGGGCGGGAAGTGGGAGGGGGCCGGGTTGGGGATAGAGCCTTCCCTACCCGGCCCTCCATATAATTTTGCAAACCCAATGTAGCCCTCAGGCCAAAAGTTTGGCGACCCCTGATGTAGCTCCATGGAATTCAGCAGTGCTGGAAATCTGGTCCATAGTGTTTATGAACATTTATTCATATTTCCATCAGCCATTCAGTTCAACTCATGTCTTTATCCCTTATTCACCGCTCATAAATACTCCTGTGATGGGTTGTGAGCTTGTGATTGTTGCTTAACTTTTAAGAAATGGCTGTTCATAATATAAACACACAGTCATGAACAAATGAGAATTTGATGTTTGTTCACTGTTAAGCTATGTCTACATTAGCACTTTTGTCGGTTATATTTTTGTCAGAGATTGGAAAAAACACCCCAACTGGTGTAAGTTTCTTCAACAAAAGCACTGATGTAGATAGCACAATGGTGGGAGATGCTCTCCCACTGACATAGCTACCGCAGCTTTTTAGAGGTGGTTTAATTATGCCAATGGGAAAGCTCTCCTGTTGCCGCAGTGGTACAGTTGTGCCACCTTAAGGCCTGTAGGGTAGACATAGCTTTAGTCCCTCATTCTATTTACTTAAAAAGAGTTTGCCATCTAATCATGGAACAGAGACAATTACCTGTGAGTCTAGCTGACCAGTCTGTAATTGAATAATAACTAGTTAATAATCCAATATGAACAGTTTACAAACACCCAATAAGGCTGAAGCTCATTCACAAAGTATTCAGTATATATTTTAATCGGTTATGCACAGTCTCCATAAGTAGTTGAGCCTCACTCCTACAGAGGGTAACTGCGGGGGTAGGAGGTTGGGAGTGTGAGGACTAAAATACCTTCCTTTCTACTCACCAATATGCACGAATCAGTTGTATCCTAAAGAGTCCTCTTGCTAACCTTTCCCAGACTCCTCAACCCAGCCCCGTGTGCAGTGCAATGTTCAAAAGTCAGTTATGTTTTGGGGACCATAGCAGGGATGAAAAATTCTTTTGCAGGCCTATTCAAAAATACTAAAGCCAGCTCTGAGGCAGTGGAAATGCTGCAGAAGCAAGGTAGTTTATGCCCTTTGAATGTGCTATCTCATTGTTTACACAGTGTTTTCATCACTGTGTAATGTTCACCGAGCTTGGCACAATCTGACAGATGGGACCTGGAACATTCACCAGCTAATTTAACCCAGGTCTACTTTACATTTCAGTGGGGGGCAGGGATGTGGTGATTCTGGAATAGACAGTTTGCACATCCCTGATCTGTTGTTTACAACGTTGAAGCTAATTCTTACTACGTAATGCAGCTCTAGCTTGTTTTATTTCACAACATCTGATACTGTACATTTTAAATTACAGGCATGGATGTCTCAAACCTTTTTATTTTTATGAAATTCTTCTTTCCTCTGCTCACTGACATTTGACGAGTTCTGTGTTTGGTAGAAGCAGACTGACATTTTGATGTACACTTACAAATCTGAAATAGCAATTAGGAAATTAGAAATTGCGGAAATCATGTTATTTAACTTTAATTATAATCCTCACTGTCTCAACAGTTAAATGATTACATTAAAATGTCCCTTAAGATATAGCACAAAAAGCCCTCATTGTAATCTGTAGTTAGCATTCCTGACATGTTAGTCTTTGGGAGGTGCTGGGGGCTGTTGAATAAATTTAGCTCTAGTTTGACCTGGGGACAGCTATTCTGTTCCGTAGCAACTTTAGAGCTTGTGCAAATTGTTTTCTTTCCGCATAGGAATGAAAACAAAACCTTCTGAATGTTTTTTGCAAAAATGGGAGTAGGTATCCTCATTTATAGCCTAGGAGTTAGGATACAGGCTTGAGACATGGGGAACCCAGCTTTAAGTCCCGTTTCTGCCTGATTCAAAGCAGAGCTTCTCAATCCAGATCACCTTAACCAAGAATGTGAACCTAGGTCTCCCACATACCAGACCAGTTCCCTAGCTCACCCAGGTATACGATCTCCTGACAAAAGTTTTTTTGGAAACTGATGTGCTTTGACTAAACAGCATATGTAGGTGAAAATGTTCTGACCAGCTCTGTTTATCCTGGTACCCCAGGATTTACATATATTGATTTCTAGCACCATGGAATTGGGGAAAACAGCTGCAGCTCTTTAACCTTGCCATAGCAGCAGTAGGGCTATAGAACATACCTTAGCAATTGAAGTGTCCCCTTTAAGACATGTTTTTGATAGAATAGTGTAATGGTGCACTAACACTATGCTCAATGCCATTGCTCAAGTTCATTCATTCACAAAATTACAAACTAACAGCACTGAGTAGAAAGGTAAAAATTGCCAGGAATCAACAGTAGAAATCTATAGAAACAATTTCAGATGAAGAAAATTAAAAATTAGACAGAGAATAATGATTACTTAAATAGAAGGGAGGGCTCAGGAAACAACTACATCTTGAACTGTCCTGGATTTTTCACTCCCATTTTAATTTATTTTAATTGTTATGTAAACCTGGAAAATTGTGAACAAAAAATATTAAGGTTCACAGAGAAACTCAGAAATGACTGGTCAGCAGAAGACGGGCATCAGATACTACCCTGCAGCATCAGCTCAACCAGATCCTATGTTTATATAGTCTGAGTCCCATACTCTTGTGCACCATGGCCATAATTTTTAGAAGGGCTCAACACCCATTTCTGGGGATAATTTTTCAAGAGGGTTCCATATGGTGGGACATCCTCAGGCCAGCTCCCTTGAGACCGTATCACAGTTCTGATTCAGCTCCCATTGCTGGATTCTCACTAGACAGCTGTTTGGACCCACCTGCATGGTCTGTGGGTACGTCTACGCTGCACATTCCTTACAGTGGCCTATGGAGTATGTACACTGCATGTCCCCGCAGCACGAGTATAAATAGTTTTGTAGACACAGAGGCACCACTTGGATGAGTAAAGACAAACCTGGGCTTTTAGGGTACGTTCCCTACATGGTTGTCTATGCTTCCCCCCATCTACACTGCCATTTTTAGTAGTGTCCTGCTGCCGGCATCTTTCCCCACTGCAGGGAGCTCCTGGAACCTTTCTCCATTGCTTCCCCCATGCCAAGACCTTTCACTGACTTGTATAACTACGCACCACAATGTGGACACAGCTTGCTTGTCACAGAGGTATGTAGCTACACAAACCCTCCACACTGCTGCCAGAGGCATGCAGGGTAGACACAGCCTTTGTGTAACTGAGCAGGCTCCAGTCACCATCTGTCTTTGGTCTCCGTTACACTTCTGAGGCATAGATTGTGTCTGGTACCTATTCTAGGTAGCCGAGAACCACGCTGACCCCAAGACTCTCCAATCTCTCAAGAACAGGTTCCCCAGAACTCTGCCCTGTGGATACTTTGGTTTTTAGTTTGTCCCTTATACTCTGCTGCTCAGGAGGAAGCAGGGGAGAGAACTGCAAATCAGGTGTGTTTGAATCACAATATGGCTTACACAGCACTCTTGATCATCACATCTGTGTCTAAAGGGGTAGGGTTCACTTTTAAATTTAGAGAATATCTCATGTGGATAGAATCTTCCTTTCAAAACAAACACACAAAACTTGTCCCTTTTTATGATTATAACCGCTGTAGCTACAAAATATAGACATATTTCTCTTCTCAGTTGTGAAGTTTTTTGTGCACCTACTGTAAAGACCTGTTTCAAATACAAATAAATATCCTCCCCATATGTATATCCTGAATCTCTCACTTATAAGTGTAGCTATTTATTTAATGAAGATCTATGAATGAGGAGATGGATGCAAAGAGAAGCATGCTGAAATGGAAAAAGGGGTTGCCTTTTCAACAGCATTTTCGAACCAGCTTTTCAGCAATACTAGCTGGGAAATGGAAAAATCAACGGCTGGAGAGGTACATTTTCAATCATCTTGAAATGCCCTTTTACCCTAGTAATTTGCTTCCAGATAGTGCACGCATTTTAAATGAGTAGTTTGCTGAAAAAAAAAAAGAGAAGATGTTAAAAAGTGAAAGGGACATATGTTCTAAAGAAGTATGAGGTGCGGGGGAGAGGTCATTCAAATTATTTGTAACTGGTCTAGAACTCACGGTGATGATAATGACAATGAAATAATAGTAGGGAAACTGACAAGCAACACTAGGCAAACTCTGACTGTGCAAGAGAGCTCTTCAGGTCTCTTTCAGGGACAGCACTGCTCCATAAAGTCAATTATCACTGATATCAGGAATGTTTTCTGTATAGGGTCAGGATATGTAGTTAATAGGTGAACAGAAATAGCATCTACTGAAGCATTATGATCACTCCATTTGAGAACCTCTCTCATTAATATATGTGAATACATGCACTGGGTGATGTAGTTGGTAGCATTTAATTTGTACATGTACTCTTAAAACGTATCATTTGAAAATGTTCTAAAATTTTAAAAACATGTCTTTCAGGATTCTATGGCAAAGTAGATCATACGTGATGAATATCCCAAAACAAGTCACACTTTGCAGAACTAAGAGAAGAGAGCCACTTATTAACACATAGCAAATCAAATTCTTTTGGGAAACATTCTTTTGCTTTAATTGGTATTTAGGGGGCATGTTGCTGCATTGAGAGCCTCTGGCAGAAAGAATCTCCGATGTGTGGTTGCACTCATCTTCTAAAATAAGCATCCCTGAACTACTTAGAAAGAGAAACTAAATTAAAACTATTCTCAATATATCAGTAATATTATTGGCCTTGTAGAAAAAAGAGGGAGGATCGTCTTGTGATTAAGGCTCTGGGCTGGGACTCAGCTGAACTGGGTTCAGGTCCATGCTCTTCCCTACCCTTTCTGTGCAACACTGGGCTAGTCAATAGGAGTCTTGGGGTGGTACATATCAGTACTAATAGAATGACTTCCATCTGGCCGTGTGTTTGGATTAAATGGTCTCTACCTAGAAATGGAACCAGAATCCTAGGTTCAAAAGAGGAAAAGACTATTAAACAGACCTTAGATGTTTTCCTTCAAAGAAAGGGAAAGAAGAGGAAGGGCTTTAATTTAAATCCAGTAGGCAGTTTGTCCCTTGTAGCATACAAAATAAGGAAGCAACGCACGTATTAATATAGTATAAAGCCTGAACAAGCTTACCCAAGTGAGGAAGGTGCAATGAGAGAGAACATTAAAATCCATCAGCATGGAAAAAGTTAGAGAATTCTGAAACCTGGCAATTAAAGCACCAAGAGTTACAGTTCTCTGAAAAAGAACGCAAGAAACAAGGATCTGCGAGTGTGTTCCCACACAGGTCTACCAACTTCCAAAAACGGGGGAAATATTTTGAACATTTTTCCCCTTTTTTGTTTTAGACAGCTTTGGTCTGCATGGTATTCAGGTTTGTGAGTAAGAACTGTGAAATTGCCAGACTGGATCAGTCACATGGTCAATATAGTCCAATATCGTGTCTGCTAGTGGTCAGCACCTGATGCTTTAGAACAATGATTCTCAACATGGGGTACCTGTACCCCTGGGAGTATACAGAAGTCATCCAGGGGATACATCAACTCATCTTGACATTTGCTTAGTTTTACATCAGGCTACATAAAAAGCACTAGCGAAGTCAGTACAAACTAAAATTTCATACAGACAATGACTTGTTTATAATGCTCTATATACTATACTCTGAAATATAAGTACAATATTTATATTCCAATTGATTTATTTTATAATTATATGGTAAAAATGAGAAAGAAAGCAATTTTCCAGTAATCGTGTGCTGTGCCACTTTTGTATTTTGATGTCTGATTTTGTAAGCAAGTAGTTTTTGAGTGAGGTGAAAGTCGGGGGTACATAAGACAAATCAGACTCCTGAAAGGGGTACAGTAATCTGGAAAAATTGTGAGTCGCTGCTTTAGAGGAAGGTGTAAGAGCCCTGCAGTAGCAGATTTCCTGCCACATTAGATCTCATCCTGGTCTGTAGTAATTAGAGATTGGCTTAAACCCTGAAGCACAAGGTTTCGTATCCCTTCCAAAAATTGTATTGTCATTAATGACAACCCTGGATACTCTTCATTTTTGTCTAAATCCATATCATGATTCTGTAAGATTTATACATGAAACTATGGGCTCAGTTAAGGCTCATAATTTGGAGTTCTACCTGCACAGATAAGTGAGGAAGCAGGTACACTCAAGAAGCAGTGACCAAAGATGCCTATAAGACTCAGGAGTAGATTTCATACCAGACAATTGTGGGCGGAGACCTTGCCAGTAAACTCTAGGAAAAGCTTATTGGGTGCTCCCCTCGTGCCAGCTTCCTTGCTGGTGTGCAAGGAGCCAGGGTCAGGATCACATAGCCTAACCCGCCAACACTGGCTGTCTTGGGATGTTCAGCATGCAAGGAGAAATGGCTTCCATATTGTGTCTCTTATCTGGGCAGGGGTCTCTGGGGTTTCTGTGTCCCAGGCCTTGCTCTGTACTCTGTTGTCTTCATTCCTACATGCCTTCTCACTGGGGAGCCATAATATTAGAGGGATATCCTGCTCCCATTAATGTTGATGACAAAACTCCAACTGATTGAATTGTTGCAGGAGAAGGCTCATATTGCACATGCTCACAAAGGCTGTTCTAGCAATACACCTGTTGATTCTCTTCTAGCAATACACCTGTAAACCTGGGATTAGTACTCAATGCCAGGTTTCTTATAAGGGTAAAAGCAAAAAATACTCTCTCCTGGGATGAGCTAAATTCTGCAGCAGCTTCATTCTTGCCATGTTGAAGTTCCTGCTTTAAGAAGTATATTGGATGGCATAAACTTGCAAATGTTACAAACTCTTGTGTAGAGTCAGATCATTGTACCACTGCAGAAACTGTTCTCAAATGTTATTGTTCAGGGTACACAGCGCCTTGGATTAGCTCCAAGAATGCTTTGTTACAGAGAAATAAATATCTTTGAAGCTGTAAACATGCAGAGACAAGATCTGTCATGACCTGAGTTGAAAACAGATGATAAAAATAAAAATCCACTGGAGACGATGGATGTAAAAGCTTTCAGCATACCCTCTAACTAACTTTGAAAAGCCATAGAGTACAGTATATCCTTGACTTTTACCTAATGCTTACACCTGTTTGAAAACAAGCTTCCATTTCTTGTGATATTGTACGACAACAATTAAATTAACTGAATCCTTTTGCTGCTGAGGTAGTTTCAAGCTGTTTGGTTTAAAAGAGGGGTTTTTTTGCTACTTATCTCATTTGTACATCTATAACTGTTTTTCGCGTACTGTTATATATATCTTCCTACTGTATCTTCCACTCCATTCATCTGGGTTTTGGCCCATGAAAGCTTATGTCCAAATAAATTTGTTAGTCTCTAAGGTGCCACAAGTACTCCTGCTTGTTCTCTCCAAAGCACTCTAGGTACTCTATATTCTGCATTTTTCTTCAGACAATTACACTTTACCAACAAGATCTAAAATTTCTTCCTAAAATGTATTCAAATAGGTGACTTTCCATGCACATACCTCTCATAGAATTTATAGAAAGTATAGTTGGACCATCCTGTAGAAATCAATAGTATTATAGACCTGCTGCGGGGTGATTCAAAACATCTGTAGAAATAGGTTCACAATTTAGCACATTGGGGAACTACCTTATTCAACAGCCTCCCTAGCTTCAGCAGCACTACTTATGAAGAAAAGTATTAACCTGCATGAGTAAGCAGGCCCTATCATGTATTCCAGTAATTTAATCCACATTGTCAACTATTCAGAGTTTGTCCACTAGGGCTGTCCAGAAATTTTTTTCCTGCAAAATAGAGTAAAAAATGACATTATATAGAAAATGAATACATTGTTTTGCTGAAAAACAAAGCTTTTCATTTTTGGAGAAAAAAATGTTTTGGTGAAAATGCAAAAAAAAAAAAGTTCACAGAAAGCAGACATTCTATAAAACAGTTTAATCAGAATACAATAATAGTGTCTTATTGGAAAAATGAATGGTTGATAAACTGTCAACCAATCCTTCTATCCACATGGAACTAAATTCACCTGTAGTGTAAGTATCACAAAAGCTTCTCTGTTTAAACAACAACACAAAACATATTGTAGCCTTCTGTCCAAACTTGCATCTGGGGATTGTTTATTAAATGCATTGTTGTCCATTACACTCATGAGTGATAAATTGTGTAGATCTAGCTGTTGGAAGTCAGATGCTATCTTAATCTCAAACTACCATTTATCATCACAGTTATCCCATCTCAGGAGAGAAGGGAGGCAGTAAAATCTGTTGCCCTACACAGCAGTACTGTCTGGTCAGTAAAATGTCATTAGTTCTCTAGGCTAGAAGGGAGATGGAATGGGTTAGAGAGAAAATCAGAAGGAAATTGCATTGTTATGCTAAGAGCATTTTTGCTGAAGCATAGCTATGATCCCCTACCACAACTGCATACCAAGAGAAAGCTATTCTGAATGTTTAAGATTTCAAGCTAAATAGGCTATTCATTCATTTACTTTCTTTAATCTATCTCAGTGTTATCTATTATTTCATTTAGGGGCCAGATCAATAAATAATTATCAAGAGAAAATCAAGCCAAAATGATTTATGGCTAGCTTGCTATTGTTAGGTGCAAAGAGGTAATTTAAAAAATATAAAATTTAAAAGGTTCACACTGAATTTTTCAGTTAGCTGGAAGAAAAATACATCCTCTGATTTGAAGCTGGTATTCAAATGTTTTTGCATCTTTGTCAACTAAGCCATAGAAATAGCTTTGTTCTTCTGTGTGTCCCCCATTTCATGAAGTTTTGCCCATCACCTGAAATCTAACCTGAATGTATACACAGGCCTTACTCTTCAAATGCACTGAGGTTGTGCTTTGTACCTCTCAGCCAGATCAAAGCCGCATAGGAGGCCATAAAAAACACTCCACAACGTAAAGGATCCTCCAGTAGTGTAGATTCAGTAGTGTAGATTGACTGGCTTGGGGACTTGGCAGGAAACATGGATTCTGTGAGGGATACCCTATGTTCTAGAAATCCCTGTCTTCTTAGTGTTACTGGCAGGGGCCTTAATTTACAGTAAGATTCTTGCTGCTCTAATTTATTCTTGGAAAACAGCCCCCAGATTGGGTTAAAATCACCTTTGCACCCCATAAGAACAGCCATACTGGGTCAGACCAAAGGTCCTTTTAGCCCATTATCCTGTCTTCCAACAGTGGCCAATCCCAGGTGCCCCAGAGGGAATGAACAGAACAGGCAATCATCAAATGATCCATCACCTAATCCTCTGAACTACACTGTGTGCTCCTTGGCTGCAACCATTGATATGGATCAATATTTTTAAGCTTTGTGTGTTAATGATTATAGAAAATGTATTTTCCTTAGAGCACAATATTGTGAGAGAACCTATAGAACCAGTCAATGTCAATTACCAAATGTGGATTATATAAAATTGACTTCACCAACTTCACCAGCATCTTATGGCATCTGGTGTTTCATGGGCCCTTCCACTGCAGAGACTCTGCCTTAATCTTTTCTGGATTTGGTACAATAGATTTTGAGATTGGTTGCTTTGTTGCATACGTGCAAATCTGGAGTACCAGATAGATTTTCACTGATGTAACTGAGAGCAGAATTTGTCCCTCTCTGACAAGTCTTGTGTTAATGAAAATTCCAGCCATATACCAAACCATACAGAACTTAAATCTTCTAGCTTCGTTATTGTGAAGCCTTTTATACTATGATAAACTTTATAGGCTAAATAGCCACATGTAACTGTAGTTGAAAAAATAAGATGTGAAAGCCATTTCTTCCCACTTTCAGGTATAACAAGAATGCCATAGGTTCCATTCTACTGAAATAAATGGAATGATATGACCCATATAACATAATTTTAGAAGTGTAATACTCCCTGGTCTGTCAACTAGTATGAGAAGCAGAAAAGGAGTTAAATAGACTCTTCCTAATTCCACTTGAAAATTTGCCATTTTAACTGAATGAGACAACAGTAAAAATGAAAAATATAAGATCATTTTATCAATCAAATGGTGGTAATTCATGTGTACCTGAACAAGTAATACAATTTGATTGCTGAGCAGTTTAATTTTCTAGTGAATTTTATCACATGAAGTCAGTTCTAATAGCTATTAAAAGTAGGGTACTGTTTGCTAAGAAGGGAACATTGTCTTGGTTGCTTATTAGGACACAAACTACAGGAATATAGAGGAGATTTTGGCAAAATTTGAGGGGATTCTTTCCCACAAATATACCCAATTCTTAACTGTAAATCTGAGGGAATTTTCCAAGAGGTGGGAATCGCTTTATTCTTTCTGCCCCTACTCTTACATTTCAGTACCAGATAGGATAAAGGCACAGGAGAAGGCAGTCAAAAATATTAAGGAACCAAATTCTCATCTCCAAGTAGATGGGCTGAGGAGTTGTGCAGGGAATCCATTTCATACTTCTAAAAAGAAATGATGAAACCAGTCTACTACAGACAGGCTGTGCTGTGTTCCTTTTCTGCTCTGCCCTTTCTACCATTTCTATGAGGATTTGGCTAGGGTATTTCCATAGTAGTGTCCACTAGTCCCAGTGAATGCAGGAAGTGAAGTGGTTAACCATGCTATTTACATTGTGATTATTAGTTTCCAGGAGTAGTGCCCACTAAAACGAATGGAAGACAGTCACACTTCTCCCTACACATTTTTGTGGATGGTGGGGTATGGGTTGGGTACTTGTGCACCAGGGAGCCCCACAACACAGGCCTGGATTTGAACTAGAAACAAGCTAGAGAAGAGGAATCAAGTGTATTTTTAGGTGAATCTATACCCAAGGAGGGGCACATCATGAGACTTGCTGTGTCTCTGCCGCTGCTCATCCCCCATATTCCGAAGGACCTCCCCACCACCCAACCTAGTTATTTGGGCAGTCTGAAGAGAGTGTGGGATTTGTCGCTTAATATTATAGTTTCAGTCATTCTGGTTCTAACTCAAGACAACTCCTGACATCTAACGTTCAAACGACTATCTTCCCAATTAGAAGGACTAAATCTCTTCTTAATGAACATTAAAACTGGGAGGAACCCACACAAAGAAGCCCTTATGTATTCTGAATAGGCAGGTCTTTCATGCCTCTGGATATGTATTTCTCTGCTCATTAGAATGCTGGTTTTCTGTTGCTATTGGGAGTTTTACCTTGCCATTTCAAATGGCATATGTGCAAGAGCAATGTAGAATATGCCCCTAAATCACCAAGCTATTCCCAGTTATCTCATCAGCTGAATGCATCTCATGATTTGTATTAACTATCAGCATGAACAGTGGAGTTCTCATTTCTGGAATTAACTTTTGCATGGATGCCCTCCCTCTTCTATACATTTTAATTTTTGACACAGGGGAAAAAAATAAATGCCAGGAGCTTTCATTACGGGTCCCTGGGTTAACAATTAAAGGAAAACTGAAGTGTGTTTATAAAAGATATTCAAATGACTACATCCAATTACAAAGAGGAGTAAATCACTGAATAGTTTAAGGTGTATGAAATATAATAACAGTAATTATCAATCAGAAATGACATTGACATTTTGAGTCTCAGGAGGCAGCTTAGAAGTGAAAAAAGTTCTTCTTGATAGTAGCCATTGGAAACTGGAGGGTTTGAAATGTACATTTTGAAATGTGTGTGTATCATGACTATTTTTAATGGTGGCTATATCAACTATTAAATCAGCTATCGCTTAAAATTTGAAAATGGATATAAATATATTATTTATATATCTGAAAAAGTCTGCTGGCCCCTTGACAGACAGGTAAGAAGCCAGGGACTATACAGAGGAAAGCTGATCTAAATTCTCTGGCCAGATTTTAACTTCCCCAGTTCCACTCTTTTGTGCTGCCAGGCCTTCACAAAGCAGTTGGAGAGAGGCCTTAACAGAGCAGCCAGGGCATGGGAGCAATCCCTTGTTGCCCTACAGCTTGTTCCACCCCTCCTATTTCTTCCAAAACCTCCAGGTATGGGGTGAAGAGATGACACTAAGGCACAAAGCCAGAATAATCTTACACCGGTGGAATGGTTCCTGAGGCTCAGCTCCAGCATTGAAGGGGAATGGAAATGTCTAAGGCTGTGTCTACACTGACATGTGTCCCTAATTACTGGATCAGTATCCATGATCACCTGTGCTCCCCATACCTGCGTCTTCAGGATCCCACATAGGCTGTGCTGTACACACGTACACCTGCATCCACGCTTCCGCTCTAAGTATACGAGGTTACTGCTACCATTTTTGGGGCTGGTATCCCAGGGTTGCGCGCATCACAGAGATACATTTTAGGGGAGACACTTTGTTATGTGTTACCGGCTCTGTTCTCTACTTTCAAGCAGTTGCTGATGGCCATTCCTGATCATGTTTCCTCTTATTTTTATTTCTTGAAAAACTGGGCTGAAAACATGGACCCATTGGATTAAAAATTCTACCTGCTGCTCCTCATTGTGTGACATTTATGTGGAGGAATGGGTGCTCGACAATGTGCTAGGTTTAATTTGGACAGTTTTTGCTGACTCACTGAAAACAGATAACCTTGAGGGACAGAAATAATTCATTCATGTCAGCCTGGATTGATATTGCGAATGCTTATATTGCATAGTCTGCTTTTGGGTAGATTGTTGCATCTGGCTCCTGAAAACCAACATATGTGGTGGGAACATGTTGTCCTGGAAACCTAGGATGACCAGCAGTGGCTTCAGAATGTCTGAATGAGGAAACAGACCTCCATGGAGCTTTGTGAGGAGCTTATAGAAAATCTCTAGCATGAGACTACTCAATCCAGAAAAATCACGCTGGTTCAGAGGTGGGCTGCTATTGTCCTGTAAAGGCTGGCCACCTATGACATCTATCTAGCTAATCTGGTGCAGACCACTTTGGGGTTGGAAAGTCCACTATTGGGGTCATGGTTACGCAGATTTGTGAGGCAATTAACATTGTGGTTTTCCTATAGCTTGTTGGCATAAAAATGTTCCAGAAATAAGAGCTAGTTTCCAGAGGCTGAAAATTCCAAACTGTTCGGGGTCCATCAATAGTACTCATGTCCCAATTCTTTGCCTGCCACAAGGAACATGGATGTATGTGAACAAAAAAGGAGGTTATTGCATCATTCTGTAGACTTAGTGGACCACAGAGGCAGATTCATGAATCCTAATGTAGGGAGCACTAGAAAGGTTCATGATGCTAAGATGCTGAGGAGCTCAGGATTGTACTTAATGGGGGGAGAAAGAGAGAGAAATTATGTTCTCCTGAAAAGTGTACCAACAATTATTTTGAGACACCTGGTCCTGCCTGGGCTCATGAAATCATACTCCACCATCCATGGTCCTGGAAAAGAGAATTTAATTTCCACCTAGATAGGTCCAGAATGGTCATGGAAAATGCATTTGGTAGCCTGAAGATTCATTGACCCTTTGTACAAACCCATCTGGACGCTACTGTGGCAAACGCCGTTCATATGATTGTGACCTGTTGTGCCCTACACAGCATTTCTGAAGGTAAAGGAGAGTATTTCTGTCCCAGGCAGGTTCAGGACAAATGTGGTTTGTAAACTGTGTACAAGCAGCACACTGATCCTGGTTCCCAGCAAGAAGGGGAAATCAGGGGTGCCATATGTGCATGTAACAGGAAGGCAAAGGATGACATATTCATTGTGCTTGTACCAAGGGACATCTTCACATTTTTGAGCAGCTGCTGTAAATGCACATGAAGGAAATTACCTGCATACTTATAGGTTACATAGTTATAAAAGTGTTTTGTTTCCATTTGATATGCTGCAACTAAAGTTCATTATCCTTTTCTGTGTGTCACTCTGTACACAGTATAGCCAGTTACAGGGCACATATTGTGTAAACAGGTTGGGACTGGGTTTCTGCTTGCAAGGGTTGCAGTGTATTATTCATACACTGTTCCGTGTGTTGTCCTCTTGGCTGTTGACACCTGAATGTAAGTAGACTCTTCTATTGTGTTTTTGGTTTTTTTTAAAGTTAGGAGAGTGGCTTTTATGATGGCAACAGTTTCAGGCACTTTCACATATTACTTGTTTGGGTTTTTTCAGTTCTCCTTGATCCCATTAACAACTGTGTGGGGAACCCCACTTCACGCAATTTACACAAGGACAGCTGGTTTTGCGTTAGATGGGTGAAGGACCTGTTTGCACTTTTGTGAAATACTGGGTTCCCCAGTACTTAACTGCATAGCACAATTTACTGATAACTGTAACCCCCTAATTTTAGCCTTCTGAGAACTGTTTAGGGTGTGGGGTTTTCCCATGGGGACAAATGCTGTCACTGTGTGCCTGCATGACATTTGGCCTTAATTGCTTGGCACAATTCATGCTTCTTTTGAAACCCTTGTCAACAGGAATGCCAAAATGTTTGTAATATTTGTATGAGAGATTGCAAGGGAAGGGAAGAAATGCAGCCATTGTGGTAACGTAGTGATTTAGAATTGTCAGCACTGCCAAGCAAAATTCACAGCATGTAGAGACCACTAATCTCTGGTGTGCTTGAAAGTGCTTAAAGTTGGGAGGCGGGGAGAGGGTGGCTTCAGATACTGTGTGATTGGCAGTATTTATTTATTTTATTATATTTTCAACATGTTCATTTAAGACGTTAAGAAACAAATTGATCCGCCCTTTGTGGCCTTTGTGTAAGATATCTGTTTCCTTGAAAATTAGTAATGTTTTCTACAGCACAGAAAACATATACTCTACTCTCCTCAGTCCTCCTGTTTATTCTTAGGATTTCAGATATTGGGTGAACCTTGGGGAAAAACTCAAAACCATTTCCATATTTACAGCATCAAAATTTTACACATCATTTGATTACCTGAGGTTGGAAGCATGGGACTTATCCCTGAGCCATAAAACATCTTCAGTTACCCATACTCAGGAAAGGAGAGAGACATACCATTAAATAGATTATAAAATTTACTAAAACTAGGAGGTAGAAAGTTTACTTTCTAGACAAACGTTACCAGAACAATTAAGGCAAGATACAAACAATACACCATTAAACAACTTCCACAATGAAATTGTCCTTAGAAAATATTTTAAGGAGATATTAAAATAGAACAACACTTTTTTTTTAAATTGTCATCTAAAGAGAGAACACCGTCCACAATTTTATGTCTTTGCACCTGTCTCCTTCCTGCCTCATTTGATGGTAGAATGACGGAGGGAAATATCTCTCAGTGAAATGTGGGATGTCTCCTGTGAGGAGTTTTGGGCGCTGGTACCTGCTGACTGCTGGAGGCTCAACATTATTCTACTGCTCAGGCAGGGGAAAATGTAGATGAAGATTTCCAGGCAAAAGAGCACCTTGGATGGCAGCATCAGGAAGAGGAGGAGTAGGAGGTGGCAGCATCAGAAGTTAAAGGGGTGACTCTGAGGCCTCTGCAGCAGATGGGTGCTGATTCTGTCAGCCACTTGTCCAATTAACCTTTCATTAAGGAATATTCATGGTCTCCATGCCTTGTCTCCACCTCCAAGAACCAGTTCAGAAGTGTCTCTGCCTCCATTGTCCCAGGGAGCTCCAATTGCTCCTGACTTCTCCTGTCCAAGACCTTTAAGTCAGTCTTCCAGGGCCTCTTCATCTACTCTGGCCTCTCTGTGTACTGCTCCTGCCCTCTTTGTGGCAGGATTTCCATCTCAGCATCCAAAGATCCTGCCAATTCAAAGTGCCTTTGGAAGAAGCTGAGAGTCCTTGGCACCAAAACCTTGCCATAAAAGGTCACATTTTTGATGCATTTGAACATTCCAGAAATGTAAATAGCTCAGTATGCTTTGTTTTCGAAGCGCACAAGGAAGGAGCAGAGGCATATAATGGTGAGAAAACTGTACTTGTGCTTTTCAGAATTTTAAATGTTCATAGTGTCTCAAGGGGGTGGGAAGAGATGGGAAATTTCTTCCTAGGGCTATGTTACACATTTACAATTCTTTTCTTTAAGTATGGCCAAAATCGTAGAGGATTCTGTACTCCATCCATCACTGACCCATTCTTTGAGTCCATGTACACTCAGTGGGCCAAGTCATTGCTTTCAGAGCTGTGTCCATTATTGTTGCTTGTATTGATCTGTAAAGAGTTCAGCAGAAAGCTGTTCTGGTGTGGTCAGTGCAGCACACTAATACAGGTGTAAAGACAAGGGAGAGGCACATTTATAGATTGTGTAGGGGTCAGGGGGAAAAAGGTTCAGTGCAGCATGGCAATGAAGGTGGAGGACTATTGAAACTCAATACCTGGTACGTGCCTCATAGTTCTGTCCACGCTGCAAACTGGCATAGAGATGAAGTGATGCCGTAGCTGTCATGCAGACTTACTCTCAGGCATGCCAGCTTGCTTGCTCTCTACTTGCCTTGAGATGTGTTTCTGGGGTTTCAGCATGTACAATAGGGGGCATATGACACAAGTCAGCACATAGCCGTTTGTACAGTTGCTAGCATAGGTGTACTCTGAGATGTCTTCTCCATGCCCCCACCACCCCAGGTCATGTGCTAAAATCAGCTCAGCTGAAGCTAGGTATCTGGCTCACTGTTTTGTAACAAGATTCCCCTTCCCCTTTTTGTGCAGTCTTTCTCTGCCTCAGAAAGTTACTCTTGCTACTTGGAAGTAGAATATTTTATCATTCAAATGGTACCCTCCCTTAAAAAGACCATACCCCTATTTGCTGAATTAAGTCCTGGAAGCAAAACAGCTATGGTGTTGTGACTTTTGTTGTTGTTTTTGCTATTTAATATTTTTTTTTGTCTAGTAGTGGGAAGAATATTGGAACCTTTATACTGATGTTCCAAACTACTTTTTAACATTAATTGCTGAGAGGGCATCAATTTGACTATTACATTCTGTTATCTGGAGTAATTTAAGGACTTTAAACATGAAGGAATGGCTTTCATTAGGATGATGGGTGCATGGTGAAGCACATAGCTTTGCATATAAATGAAGTGATTAAGAATGATTGCCCAACACCTATTGTCCTCTGCCAGATTTTCAAGGGGAATCAGCATTTAAACATAACCACTTGAATACCAGGTGTTACATTTTTATAGCAGTGTTATGAGCAGCCATACCTTCTAGAGTTTCTGGTATTTAAAAAGTTACTGAAAGGTTAAATGGCATAAGTTACAAATAATGATGAGCTACATGGACAGCCAATGTAAGACTGTGGCTAGCAAGATTAGTTCAAGGATGGTGAACTGATTTTTTGATTAACTTCATCCTGGGTGTTTGCAGTGTTGTAACTGTGTTGGTCCCAGAATATGAGACAGAAGGTGAGTGAGGTCATCCTTGATATAATTTTTTGGTTTCATTGTATTTACATGAGGAGGGATATCAGTGTTATCAACTCTCGTGACTTTATTGTCAGTCTGATATTTTACTTAGGGCTTTAACTTCTGGACACAAATGATTAGAAGAGACCAATAACTTACTTTTTAAATGGAAGTTTCTATACCTGATTGTTTCAGAGAAAAGCTTGGAAATGTGACTGTGATGTTGCACTCCATATGTTTTATGGAAATATGCTTATGAGTGTGAATATGATGTAACTGGAATATGCTTTATGCAAAAGGTCTCTTGTAAGATATCATAACAAAGTATATAACCTACTGAATATATTCCTCCTATTTGTATGCATGTATTATTCTTGTATCTGAAACTAGAAATATGAAGTATAATTCTGAGATCCTATTGTAATTATGCAAAGTGTGGGCCATTAATGGTAGTTTAGAATCTTGATGGCTCCCATTGACTAGGACAACTGCAGGTAAATAAATCATTTACAACCAAATTTTAGGGGCAGGATTTTACACCAGGAAAATCAAAACAAATGTAAGGCCAGGCCAACATTAATCTTGGCCTCTGCCTGAATCATATAGTGCCCAATAGAAGTTGTAGTTCTGGGTTCCTCGTGCCCCAGTTCACCACTATGTGAGCTTCTCCTCAGCCAAACTACATCTCCCATGATGTACTTCAGTCATTGAACTCTCATGATGTGCCACAGTGGCTCTGTCATAGGGAGTAGAGACCATAGAAGAATGGGGACATGAAATGCTCTCAACTACAACTCACATGGGACATTATCGTTTCTCAGATGGATCCAGAGATTAATATCAACTTGAAGCAAAATGTTCCAGGGTTTTTTGGAAATGTTTGTTCTTTGATATTTGAGATATGCTCAGTGTCCTGATTTGGGAGGAAAATAAAGATCAAAATATTGGAATTTCCTACTGCATGGAAAAAAATTTAATCAACTCTATTTCATACTTACTATGCATAATGTAATGTTGGCTATGTTCCTACTGTGGTAGTGTTTAATTATTGAAATTGGGACTAGGAATCAGGATTTCCTTATTCTGTTCCTCATTCTTTCACTGACTTGTGTCACTTCAAGCAAATCAGTTAACCTCTCTACATTTCAGCTTCATCATCACTCCCATAACTGCATTGGTCATTGGGGCACTGTTCCAGATGAGCAATCAACCAGTTGTCTCCACGCCTGATGACTGTGTGTCAGTGCAGGAGTCTCCATGAAGTCCTTTCCTATTCACTCTTTTTTATGTTGTCAATCGATTTCTTCTTCTGTCTTCCTCTTCTTCTCTTCCCCTGTAGTGTCCATTGGAGTGTTACCTGGGATTCTTTCAACCCAAAGCTCTTGGTAACTTTTCCTGTGTGTGAGGTGATGTCAGGAAATAAGTCAAGGGAGACACAGCCATCTGAGCGATAGAAGGCTGGCACAAACAGTACAACACAAGAGTGATTTCACTTAAAGCTAAACTTTATTTAGGCTCAAGCAGTTACACACATCCGCAACAGGTTAGTAAAACACCCCCAACCCTTGATATTTACCAAAGCTGAGTGTAGCTCTCAAGTGACACACCAGCAGATATCCAGTGGCCAAATCTTCTGTCTGCTGGTGGGGACTGCAAGATGTATCCAGAGGGAGAGTCCAAAAAGAGTCCAACTACCTCAAACTCTTTCCCCTTATTTAAACATTAGTAATAGAATGGCATGTCCCTTAAAGAAAACTTGTTAAGCAAGCAGTTTCGATGGTCAAGCAAGAGGTTCCTTCTGATTATTGATTAAAACCCAGGTGTGGGTTTTTCCAGAGTTTGCAGCCTTGAGGCCCCAATAGACATTCCTGGGGCACATCCTGCTCTTCTAAGATGCATGTATCAGCAACTTCAACACAATTCTTATCAGGAAGGACACGGGATCAAGCTGCTCTTTCTGTGGCACTCAAAATCCCCTCACCTCCTGCCTTGGTCAAGCTGAGACTGCTGAATGGCCAATTTATAGCCTGCTGACTTGGCTGCTTTTAACAATAAGCCATAGCGGTTTCAGACACTTTACTGATTTGCTGACATCTCTCCGTACAAAGGATGATCTTGGATAGGCCAGATTATCTTGTTACATAGCCGTACCACTTCAGCTTGTGCTTCTTCACAGTCGTCAGGAGGTCTTCATATGACCAACGCATGGGTGATGGTGATGATGATGTGGACCCCTTCATTAGTGACATGGCTGAAGTAGGAGATGCCCAGGATTTTATGGAAGCATCTCATCTCTACTACCTGTATTTTCCGTTCAAGTTCTGCCATAAGGGACCATGTCTTGCATGCATAGAGAAAAATGGAGATGAGCAATGCATGTAGCAGTTTCAGTCTGGATTCCAGGGAGATGTTCTTACTCCTCCAGATTGGCTTTAGCTTTGCTGCTGCTGCTCTTTGCGCAGTTCTTGCCCGAATTTCTGCCTTGGATCGTTCATCAGTGATGATTGCCCCCAAATACTGAAATCGTTTCACTGTTCATCTCAGTTCATCTCAGCTTACCCATTTGTAAAATAGGTGTAATAGTATCCATCTCACAGTGGTGTCGTGTAATGTAACTGTTTGCAAAAGCACTTCAAAATCCTCAAAGGTTTGTATAAGTGATAATTCTCCTTAAGAGGTGAGCAAGCAGCTCAGACGTGTTTCTGTAATATCTGTGTGTATATATAACTAATCTGCACAATGGGCTGTTGGGAGTAACAATAGAAAAATCAAAGCTGTCTGACTTGGCACTGCATTGAAGGTGTGAACTGGGATCAGATAGTAATCTTTATTCTGTTCCTTACTCGCTACAAATTCATTCTTCGCTTCCCCTCTCTCTGTGTCTCTCTCCTGAAGCATATACAAAATAAGAATTATGAACTCACACCCTGAAGAAAATGACCTGGTACTGGTGCAGCATGCAGAGGTGGAGAGCACAGTCAATCAAAAGACAGACAAACTTGACATTTGCAGAGCATACCATATGTTATTGAACTGTCATGCATTGTTGCATATTTAATGAAATTGGGTCCTTTTATATACCAATTCCACATTGCAAATGTTGCTTTGCTGGGACTGCTTGTTGGAATGGCTTGTGGCAATACATATTCTGTGCAGTAAACAATCACATATAGTGCAACTAAGTTATTGCCACAACTGTAAACAACTAATAAAAGTTACTGTGCCTCAGAGCTGTTACAGTAATACTTTCTCCATTTTCAAACCTATTGACTTGATGGAACATTTAACATTAAGTTGCTGCATCCTCTCTCCTAATTAGCTATTTAAACAATAAGCATGCTACGCTAGGTTGTATAGTACACCACTTCTAAAGGAGATTTCCAGCACCCAAAATGCACTGAGTAAACTTTCGAAAAGCTATAATATGAGGTGGGGTAGATGCAATCCATTTCAATTCAAGGTCACCACTTCAAACCTCGTCGGTAGGGACTGAAATCATTGCCATTGGATTGCTTCTGGTAGCCCATATGAAAAGAGGAGTTGTTCTCAGTCCAGTGGGAACTAATGTGCCCCTCAGAGAAAAATCATCATCACTATTGGATCTAATTGGCAATCTGGCACCCTTGTTGGCAGGATTCATGAAGAAACCAAGGACTAAAGGGGCACCAAGAGAAAGGTATTTAAGTTAAGGCCCTGGACTGGACTTGGGTTCAATTCCCATGTCTTCTACAGATTTCCTGCATTGCACAAGTTGTTTGATCTCACTGTGCAGCAGTTCCCCATCTATAAAATGGGGATAATAACTATTTCTTTTTTCTTGTCCATTAGACCATAAGTTCTCCAGGTCAGGGACTCTTATTAAAAAGGTAAGAAGGTACAGCACCTAGCTCAGTACAGGCCTAAGGACTCACAGACACTACTATAATACAAGTATAATCTCCTTGACCAAGATTATTAAAAAAAATCTTATACTGTTGGGCTCCTAGGCTGAAATAAGGATTTGTTTTTCAGACATGCTGAGTTACCCGGTAGCTCCCATATGAAAGGACATCAGTTTTATTTTACCCTGGGTGCAACTGAAATGCTTACTCTGCACTACTAGAGATCAAGACATTTAATCAGGTGCCTAAAATTACCCCAGGGAGCTCATATTAAGGTTCTTGTTTATTGACAAGTCTTGGCCCTTGTGATTTAAGCTCCCTTTCCCCCGCATTGAGATGGTTCTACCAGGTTACAATTAAGGCACCTTGGCATAGAAATTTGCAGTATTACTGAACATTCCGGTCTGTGCCCATTTTGTGGATAAACTATATTTCATTTTGGCACCTCTCATGAGTAGTAAACTCTGAACATTGGGTCAAGATGATGAGGTCAAGAGTATAATATGATTTCCCTTCATACATCACTCATGATACAACAGTATTTTATAATAAAAAAGAATTCTGGGTATTTACAACCCTGATTAAATGCTGCTGAGAAATTTTAAGTCCATCTTCTAACTAGGATACTGGCAAATTGAAAACTTATAAGATATTTTGCATATCAAACATTGCTTTGGGGACTGCCTAAACTAGGCATCTAGTAGATTGTACCTAACTGCTCCATGAAAAGAGTTAATAAAGAAAATGATGACAGCTCATCATCTGAAAGAATAAAATCCTAAGCCAGGGCAGAAGGAATATTGTTTTATTATTTTGTAATCATCACTGCAGAGAACTTCAAATGTTTTAGTCCTTAAACATTAGTTGCTTTCAGACACTTTAATAAAACTTATTGTAATGGTATCAAATGATGTAATATGTTTCAGTGCTGAACAATACATACACAATCTGAAGCTATCGTAGTGTATGGAGCCATATAAATGTCATAGTGACTTTTTCTTTGTACTATGTCTTTCCATTTCTAAGGAATCTGCTTATCTGGAGGGGACAGCAGCCATTTTGTGAGGAAAAACTAATGCAATATCTCTCATGACTTTGCTCATGGAGTGTGTGTTTTTAGTTTGTCTCCTTTAAAATTATTGAGGCTGGAAGTGTTTGGAAGCTCCTTTGGTTTGGAAAAACATCACAGCAAGAAGCACAACGGTCATATATGAAGGACTTATTTCCCAATGAGTTAACCTGTCAGCCAAAATTTATTTTGTACCTATCTATGGTATGCCCTAGTTTTCTCTTGTATTCATACATGCGGAAAGGGTGGGGGTTCCCAGTCTGTGAATGATTACTGGTATTGAACACAACATCCTATTGCATTGATGAGAGAACATAATGTATGCAATAAGGACATAGTGTATAAGTGAAAACTCAATTGGGCGAATGAAATTAAGAAATCAGTGAACATCCATAGCTCTCTAAATCCAAGAAAAGCTACATTTTCAAATGCCAGTGTCCAAATTACACCAGCACTCCTGCATTTGTGCTTATGTGCACAGAGCCCCAGTTTTCATGTGCAAGTGCACATTTTGAGATGCACATGTGGGATTTTGAGAAACAATAGGTACAATCTCAAATTTTGCATGTGAGACTTGGCATCAAACTTTCTAGGTGGACCACCCAAGACTCAAGTTTTCATCATCCCTTCTACTGTAAAGGTTATATGGTGGAGAAAGATTAGTAAATGATATAAGGTTTTATTTGTATTCTTTGGGGTGGCTACATGTGAGACAAAGCCATGAATGAATTATGCAGGTCAACTCAAACGAGTACCAGTAAAACATTTCTATCAGACCACAGTATATACATCATACAGATGTTATTTTTCAAATGTTTGAGAATTTAGTACAATTTTGAGATTTTTTTTAATTTCTCCAGTTGTAAAGCCACGTGTTTTAATTACTATAAGTCTAACTGTACAAAATATTTGGAGGAAAAAATATACCTAAATGCCTCTAAAAAGGACAATTTTGTATACACTTCATCTAGGTAACTTTTAAAGTCTCATTTTTGACACTTGGAGTTTGGACAAGCACTGTGCATCCTTGTAGAAGGTAGAAACTCTGCCAGTTTTTATTATATAAATCTCTCTAATGTAGCATTCATTAATAAGATATTGAACTTTAACCTATCATTTCAAAAGAGAATATGGGCTATCTTGCAACCTCTGACCTGTGTTATGTTGAGAGGGGTTAGTCTCTATGTGAAGAAAATTATAGGGTTAAAGTTCAAATATTTGAAAACATAAAATATATTTTATGTATAATTATCTTGAAAACTAGACAATTTCATCATAATATAACTAGCGTTTATATAAGGTAGGAAAATTTGGCATTTCTAATTAAGAATTCTTTAATGGTTAAATCATGGCTTTTTAAAGTAGTAATTGGGCATGTTGTAAAATTTCAAGGTTTGTGATTTTAAAATTGAATTGATCTTTGACTTATGTAAAAAGAATAGATAGATTAGTGAATGCCTCGCAGAGGAGACAAGCTGTCTATGTTATTATGATTGGAATGAGCTTTTCAAAGGAATTCAGAATAGACAATCAATCCTCTGATCTTTCTTTGCACACCAAAAAGATGACTCAATTAGATTTAGTTAGCTGAAGCTGAGAATGTAGCTTTTTAAGAGTCAAAGAATTCTTTAGATGAGTAAAAACCATAAAGTCCAATGTTAACGGGGCCTCAAATAGATTATCTGCTGTCTTTAAAGTATTCCCCAAAATGGAACCTGCAATTAATATTTTTTAAATGTTTCTAACCCTAATTGTTGCAAAATAGCTTTCTGGATAGAATTTGTAGCCTTCTTTAGTTTAGAATCAGACAGCTGGAAATGGAAGCACAAAGAAAAGTGACCTTATCACAATGGGGTGTTAATTTTAAAGTGGAGATCCTAGAAGCCCTGGGAACACAGATCCCAGGTCCTGAAGTTCCTGGCTCAGCCAGTGCTAGCAGGGCCTCCAAGGTTGTCACTCCTCTTCAGCCCACCCGGTGGATTTTTCTTTCTAAACTATTAGGTTTATTTTTTCAAAATGAAAATGTTTCCATTTCTGTTCTGTGGAAAATTTTGCAATCCTTGGTTTACATTCCAAATTGGAACGAAACACAATTTTGAAATTCTGAAATCCTTTTGGAAACAGAGTTCCTTTCTCCACAGAACTTTTCTAATTATGAACATTTCAAAAGTCTGGCTGCTCTCTCTTTCAAAATAACCTTCTTCTGGGGACTGATGCAGCCCAGAGTACATGATGGACCAAATCCTCATACAATTCAATTCAGGGATAAAACTTTTATTGGCTTTAATAGAATTAGGATTTGACCAAATCTAAATAGTTAATATAAGAATGGGTCAGACCAAACATACTGAGTCAGACCAATGGTCCATCTAGACTAGTATCCTGCCTTCTGACGTGGCCACTGCCAAGTGCTTCAGAGGGAATGAACAGAACAGGTAATCATTAAGTGAAAGTTCTTGTACTATTTTGTCATACAGAGTCCAGACCAGGACCAGATAGTGCTTCTGTACCAGCTTTGATTATACTTGCTTCTGTGGCACATGCAATGGTTTGGGCTGACTCTTTTCCTTTCTGTCCCTGTTAACATGGAATACTGCATAGTGGCTAACGAGAACTCTTAAGAGTACTTGTTTTTTTAATTACGGTTTTAAAACATGTTTGTAGTCAAAACTTGGGGGAATTTCAGGAGTATTTGGCAGCAATTAGCATCTTTAAGCAAAATTAGCTTGTTTTAAAGATCTTCAGCTGCATCAGATGCAGGTTAGAAAAGCTTCAAGGCACTCCAGAAACCTTTCCACCTAGTTTATATGGGAAATTAATAACTGAGACTGAAGCAGGACTTAATTTAAATAGGTGGGTTTTTAGTTTAAAATCTGTTGGATTGTTAATGGGGCCTTGGTGTCTTAACAGTAGTTCATGAATGCTAAAGGATCAATGCCAAACCCATAGTCATGTTTTTGTAGCTATGTCAGTCCCAGGATTATTAGAGAGACAACTTGGGTGAGGTAATAGCTTTTATTCGATCAGGCTTGTCTCACACCAACAGATGTTGGTCCAATAAAAGCTATTACCTCACCCACCTTGTCTCTCTCAAAGCTCTACTATTTCACTGAAAAATAGCAAGTGAATTGGGGATGAAATTGGGTAAGTCTTCTGTCATCATTTGGAAATTTTTCTATTGCTGTTTGTCTGAGGAAAGGTAATATGGGTCTTCAGAATTTGGAGGACTGCAAAGAGCTGAAGTCTGAAACAGTTTCTGCAGATAGTTGTTGGGAGGGATGAACCACTTGTGAACAGATTTCATGGTATGACATAGTCTCTATCAGGAAAAAAACGTTGTGTTAAAAACATTAACTAACACGAAGAGTTGGTCTTTGTGTGGATAACGATAGTATAGATTAAAAATGGAGTAGCTGGTTACAGTTAACTATGTGGGGATCAAAAAGTTCACCAGATTAAAATCCCCTAAATTAAACACAGCTAAACTTTTATGGCTAACAGTGACTAGCTAACACATTTTTAAACACAACTACGTCTTTATCTACACTTGGAGCGGCTTGTGGAGTATATATACAGCATGCCTCCTAGTTCATGTAAACAGCAGTGTAGCTGGTGAGTAGAGTACAGACACGCCAGAACCATCAAGTATTTACCACATACGGTTCTCTGCATACTGAAGCAGTGCCTCCCCCATCTACACTGCTATTTTTATCAGTGTGGTATCCAGCTGCCTTTCCCCATTCCTTCCCTTCACTGGAGCTTTTCACTGCTACGTTCTGCAATGTGGACACAACCTGCTTTTCGCTGTAGCCTGTAAGTGCATGTACGCTACATACCACTGCCTGTATAAACAAAATGTAAGGGAAAACTCATATTTAACATTGTGTGTGTTAACATGTTTTCTTACACAATGCTTTTTCCCAGAATGGGCAAGACCTGCCTAGTCAGTATGCTCAGAGGGAGAACAGAGAGGTGAACCCATTTGTGGAGCGGGTTGTGGGGGGCGGTTCTGATAGGAGATTTACAAAGTTTCACCTTTCTTTCTAGAAAGATTTAGTCAAAGGTGCTGTCATAGCTGAGTGTCTTTGCAGGAGAGTGAGAGGTATTGTGCAGAACAGACTGCAACTCCTGAATAATACGCTGCTGGGGATTCTGCTAACAGTACATCTTATACCTAGTCTATGTGCTAGCAGGCATATTTTCCTGTTTTTTTAAATTTGAATAAAAGCAGCAAGATGAGAAGAGATGAGGCACAGGCTAAAAAATACAGCAGCATTTTTACTGTAATTGGATGGCTCTTATAGATGAGAGAGAGAACATCAAACCATATACTACAATTTGTTAAATACAATTTTTTTTCCTTTGTTCCTGAGGCAGACCTCTCTAATATTTGATGGATTAAGGCTACAGGGTTCCTGCACATACATCCCTTCATGTGTTCCTCCTTTTAGCGTATGTTTGCCATCACCTGTTGTTACTTACGGATATTGTTGAGTGTTCTCATCTTGCTTCCTATCACCTTAATATGGAAGGGTTGGAAGCCTTTTATAGAATGTAACAAAGGAATATTGTTGTGTCCTCCAAACCTGGCCTCTATTACTGTTTAAAGTACCTAAGATAGAGGATGTATTTGTCCACATTTAATGTAGAAGTCTCAGCTATTGTGTCATAGTTAGATCCTGAAACTAACCTCTGCATAAGCCAACAGCTGCTTGACTACATTGCAATTAATAAATCATTCGTCTGGTTCCAAGTATTCTATACCTAGAAAATAAAACTTTCCTAATGAGCTTTTGTTATTTTAGCATCAGCTAATTCTCTGCTGAGAAAAGGAAAATATGATTCAGGCAATGAAAAACATATGTTATGGGAAGACAAGCTGCTATCAAACTGCATCAACAATTTAATTGACTAAAATGGAACCCTTTCTTCCCCTCCCCCAGCATGTCAGAAAATGATCAATCAAAACTTGCTCTCCATTTCTTTACTTTTTCTTTACAAGCATCTGTTAATGCTATGCCACAACTTATGAAGGCTTTAAAATAAAATGGCATGACTTATTACAGATACAACTGGAAAATATTTTCTACCTGTGTGACCCATTAAATAATGGAGGGTTTGTTTCAAAGACCCAGCTCTGTGAACTTAATCAGATTTTTTTTTCTTCTCTTTTAACTAAGAGCCAACTCCAGGGAGTGCTAAAATTGCCATTGTACTCATTTTAACTGAGTGATTGAATGATTCCTTAGCTTCTTTTGTGGAAAAGGAAGCAAAACCTTGCTTAGAGGTCATCTCTAATTAGAGATCAAAACATAACTTCAGATAATTTCATCAAAAAAGTATAAATAGCTAATCCGTATGAGTCCAGTAGCTTTGTTTTATAATTAGTACCACACAAAGGCTCATTGAAGTAGGAAGACAGTTGGGTCTCCTGCCTCAAACTTCACAACCCAACCAATAGTTTCAAGCTGATGTTCTCTTTGAACTACCCTCCCAGGATAAATTACTGATGGCCTAAATGTTACATTTACATTTATTATTCTTTATTCCTGATAACATGTGAAGCTGCAGAAGATTAAAGCAGCAATAATTGAAGTTAGAACTCTGGAAATGAAGTTCAAGCATTAGAAATGAGTGTTTAGAAAAATGGAAAGGATGGATACTTGAGGCTGCATTTTAAATAAATAAGAACTCTTTTCTTCATTAGAGAAAGCAACATCATTTTCCTTGTATTGTTGAATTTGGGCCCTGATGAATCTTTGTGTGTCTACATTTTTAGATCTATAGACTTGGATTTTTTAAAGTATTTAATGGAGATATTGTCTTAGAAAGCCTATCATCAAACATGACCTAACCTAGCTCATGTGGTGTCATTCTCTGTGTTCCTGCAAAAGTATCTATGGTGTTGCCCTGGATTTGAGGGGTGAGTGTTCTTGCACTAAAGAGATAAATAGATAAATTGAACAAAGGCAAGGAGAAGTAAAGTAACCAGTGCCATGCAGCAGGTACTTGGGCAGGAATTGTGTGTGCGTGTGGAATGCTGGGTGTTGCTGTTTGAATATGCAGTAGCCCCTCATAAGATCCTTTCCCAAAACTTCTGATCTTAAATGGATCAAATCAAATCCCTGGAGTAATTCAGAGCTAAAAATAATGATTTAATTTCACTGTGTAGTTGAGTAGTATACACAGCAGCACATTGATCTGCACTCCGTCGCATTATATTTACAATACGGTATGATCAATACACTATTTCTGAACCAGTAGTTCCTACAGTTATAAAGCTGGGGTATTTTATTGTAAGACTATAATGCATATGACTGACTTATAGAACTCTAAGTCTGACATACTGTAAGCATTGTGTTAGGCACTGTACAAATACATAGTAAAAGACAATCCCTGCCTCAGCGAGTTTACAATTGAAGTAGACCAAGAAAGAGTGAGGGGGAAACAGAAGTACAGATTGTTACCCAGAACTGGGCCAGCTAGTAAGCTTAGGGAAGATTAATGACCCACCAGAATATGGCAGAAAGCAACACGTTTATTACACCAATATCTAAATTCCAAAGTGGGAGGAGGGTTGGGTCACACTCACATCCACATACTCACGCTCCCAGGACAGGCACAGCACTGGAGATGTCAGGATCTTTCAGGGTAAGTGTACCACAGCACAGCAATGGATGGTGTGATGAAGGTAAGTCCTCTCAAGGCACGATGGAATGCAATTCAGCAAACCACTGGCCAGGCGAAGGGCCTTCACGGGAGGTACAAGCTTGTGAGAGAGTAAGCATATGGCTCCTTTCCCTTTTAAAGACCAGCTCCTCAAGGCCAGCTACTACAGATGACTTGGCCGCATCTGGCTGGTCACACTCCACCTTGGGCAGTGTCCATGCATCGGGTGTGTGTTCGCTGCCTAATTATAGTCCCAGACACCTTGTCTACCTTGGAGTTCTTCTGATCTTCTGGCTGTTTAAACAGCCCATTCATCCCACAAACATTCCAGGAGGGGAGGAGGAATGGGGGGAAAGCCACTTCACAGGAATTCAAAGAGGGAGAGGAGACAAGGGGTGGGGAGATGTTACAAACTTTTTGAGCATACAGCTATACGTAGCATGGAGATCACTGCTGCTCCTACAACACTCTGCCCCTTGTTCTTCTATGATCATTACTGTAGTTACTGTTGTTGTAGGGCACAGGTGATCTGTTGAAAACAAACCAAACAATCATAGCCAGGTGACTATAAGGGTATGGTTACACTTACACGATTATAGCGCTATTGGTTATAGCAGTCCCCTTATACAGCAATATGTATAGCGCTATTGTGTATCCACACTGAGACATGCCAGCGGTATAGCATGGCCACATTTGTGGCACTTCAGGTGGCATTAACAGCAACGTATTAGGGCAGGTATCCCACAGAGCACCTCTTCCCAATCTGGCGCAATGCGTCACTTGCGGGGCATTCTGCATCCTGTTCCAACTACCAATGATGCTTCATGGCGTATCCCAGCAATCACTGGGTTTCCATCCACCTCAGGCGCTATCTTTCAACGGCGTGCTTTCATCTTTCAGGAAGGCGCGCTCCGTCTTCCATTTTCGTGTGCTGCAATGAATCCACAACTGCTGAGGGACATGCTGACGACTGTCGCCAGCATATCTCTGTGTGCAGTGGAGTTAATCCTTGACATGCAGGATGACAGTGATGGGTCTGAAGATGAGATCGAAGCAGTGAATGCATTTGACACAAAGCTTCTTGTCTCATTAACGGACATGCTCACGGCCGTGGAACACCGCTTCTGGGCATGGGAAACGAGCACTGAGTGGTGGGATCGCATCGTCATGCAAGTCTGGGATGACGAGCAGTGACTGCAAAACTTTCGCATGAGAAAAGCCACTTTCACGGCACTGTGTGCTGAACTCGCCCCCGCCCTGCGGTGCAAGGACACCAGATTGAGAGCTGCCCTCTCGGTGGAGAAGCAGGTGGCTATCTCGCTCTGGAAGCTGGCCACCCCAGACAGCTACCGATCGGTGGCCAACCACTTTGGGGTGGGAAAGTCGACCGTTGGAGTTGTGCTGATGCAAGTGTGCAGGGCCATTAATTGCATCCTGCTACGAAAAATCGTGACTCTGGGTAACGTGCATGACATTGCTGCTGGCTTTCAAGAAATGGGTTTCCCTAACTGTGGAGGGACGATACATGGGACCCATATACCTATTCTGGCAACAGACCACCTAGCAGATGAGTACATTAACTGAAAGGGGTACTTCTCCATGGTTCTCCAGGCGCTTGTGGATCACCGTGGGCATTTTACTGACATTAACATGGGCTGGTCTGGGAAGGTGCATGACGCATGCATCTTCCACAACACCAGCCTGTTCATGAAGTTGCAAGCTGGGACTTTTTTCCCAGACCAGCGGATCCCTGTGGGGGAAGTCAAAATGCCCATCATGATTATTGGCGACCCTGCTTACCCTGTAATGCTCTGGCTCATGAAACCCTACACAGGGAGCCTGGACAGCAGCCAGGAAAGGTTCGGCTACAGGCTTAGCCAGTGTCAAATGACTGTGGAGTGTGCTTTTGGGCATCTCAAAGCATGCTGGCGCTGTCTTTATGGGAGGCTAGACTTGGCTGAGGGAAGTATCTCCGCGGTTATTTCTGCATGCTGTGCCCTACATAATCTTTGTGAGCGGAAGGGCGAAGGCTTCACTCAGGCGTGGTCCTCAGAGGTTCAACGCCTGGAGGCCACATACACACAGCCAGAGAGCAGGGCTCTTAGAGGGGCCCAGCACGAGGCTGTTAGGATCAAAGATGCCTTGAGGAAGCATTTTGAGGCTGAAAGCCAGTTCTAAAGGGAAGTGCAGAGGGAGGGAGGAAGGGAGGGAGTGTGCATTCTTTTAATAGGAACAGGGTTTTGCTTTTCTGTAGCCTCTAATAATCAATGTACACTGAATAAAGAAACCCATTTATTAAGAAGACAATTCATTTATTCAACAGCTACTTCGGTTGCTGAAAGAAAAGATTTTGATGCATGTGAGGGGGAAGCGGGGGGAGATGCAATTGGGGTGGGATGGGGTCAGTCAGAGATTGGAATATGTCCGGATCTCTGAGTCTCCAGTGCCCTCAGAGTTGCCGTGTCCCCCGAACCCCATTTGTGGAGGGCAATAAGGCATGTTATTAGGGGTTGACTGCAGTGGATAAGGGTCCTGGGTTTGGGGGTTGTTCGGTGAAGACAGAGGAGTTGGAGGCAGCTGTGGGTGGTGATAACCAGATAGCTGATGATAGTGGCCTGGAGGGTACAGAGGGCCAGAAGGGGAAGGGTTTGGGGACAAATGATAATGGGGGCGGAAAGTGCAGTGCTTCTCCTCCTGGAGGGTGGCAATACGCTGCATAGTCTGCAATTGAAGCTGCAGTAATGAGAGCAGCTTATCGGTGCTTTCCCACTGGTGAATCGCGTTCTCCTGCCGCGCCTTCTCCCTCAACTTGCTCTCATCCTCCCTCCACCTCTGTGCAATTCGATTCTCCATTACAGCCTGTTGCATTACTTGCTGTACTAGATCCTCTTTGATCTTTCGTGGCCTCTTTCTCAGTCGCCTCAGCCTCTCAGCTGTTGATAGCAGCGATGGCTCAGGGCTTAAGGTCGATGCTTCTAAAAGAAAAAGATTCATGTAACAGTGGCTCCCTTGTAAACAGCAGACATGCCTATGATTCCCCCGCATTCCCTGCTTGCCTGTCCCACAGAGAGCACACAGACAACAACGGAGCCCCTGTCATGGTGAGTCCTCTCCAGATGCAGGGGGAATGATTGTTTCCCTGCCATGCTGTGCTGTGGCGGGGGGTGGGGGAGAGTGCCGGGAAGTGGCGGGAGCCCTACTCTCAACACTGTCCCAACATTCTCCGTAGGTGTTCGTCCTGCTGTGGGTGACCGAGGAAGAAAGGGAGGGGATTCTAATGAGATATGGCTTCCGCCCAGAGCCATATGCAGCTTGTCTCTGTGCAGCAATGCTCCCCCCACCCATTGTAGCACAGTGGCGGGGACTAGTGACCGTGACTGGGATGGGAACCATGCTGGCTCTCCCGGGAAACCTGCGCAGGCGCATTGCAAGCGCTCTTATTGAGACCTTTGAAGAGATTACTGATGATGACTACCGCGAGGTGATAGACTACATCAATGCACTATTCCACATGTAGGCCAGCATGCAAGCATCCCTTTCCACCCCAAGCTGCCAGCCTTCCCCATAGAAAAGCAGCTTTACCTCCGCAATCCGCTGCTGCGCCGCCCCCTGCAACCGCCGGACGCTGCGGCTGGCTGCCCTCCTAGCTTGAGAAGAGCTCCTGGCTGCATGCGTCCAGGGACTCCTCTGTGCCCTGGGTTGCTGCCGCTGCCGCCTCCTCCTCTTCTTCATCCTCCTCCTCTTCGTCCTCCTCCTCACCCCCCCTTCACTGGTGGGCTGGGAAGTGTCCGTGGTGGTCGATGGAGTGACCGTGGGATCACCACCAAGTATCGCGTGCAGCTCCTTATAAAATCTACAAGTCACCGGGGCTGCCCCAGAGCGGCCATTTGCCTCGCGGGCTTTGCGATACGCATTCCTAAGCTCCTTTACCTTAACGTGGCACTGCAGAGTGTCCCGCTCATGGCCTCTTTCCGCCAAGGCCAGTGATATCTGCCCATAGGTATCAAAATTCCTGCGGCTAGACAGCAGCCGAGACTGAACAGCCTCTTCCCCGCAACAGCTGATGAGGTCCAGCACCTCGCTATTGCTCCACGCTGGGGATCACCTATTGCGAGGAGGCATGGCGCATGGAGTCATGATCAATCAGAATGATCATCTGCAAGGATTTCCAGAGAGCACGCCACGCTTGGCTGGAGCAAACAGGAAGGGGATTTTCAAATTTCCCTGGAACTTTAAAGGGCAGGTCTGACGTGTGGTCACCTGAGGATAGGACAAAAGAGTTTGCAAGTGATGACCAGAGTGGCTCGAATGGGAATTGTGGGACGGGCTAGAGGCCAATTGATGCGTAGTGGTTGTCCACATTCTCGCTGTAGCGTTACAACAGCTGCACTACAGCTCTTATTCCCCGTGCAGAGGTGGATTACCAGGAGCGCTATAACTCTGCGGTTATAGCATTCTACATGCCTTGCCAGTGTGGACGGGTAGGAAGTTATAGCGCTCCTGGGGGCTTTATAGCGCTATAAAGTGCCAGTGTAACCATGGCCTAACTAAAACCATTACAATTGACTAAACACCAGGTATAACATAAACATAAATGCAAACAATCATAATAAGATAAAACCATCAGCATTACAATAATTGAGTACATTGACAAACAAAATGAGGCCCAAGTCTGATGCTGCAATAAACATCAAACAATAAAAGTAAATAAAAATAAAAACCCTTAAGTACACTCAACAAATAAGATTTGAAGGAGTACCACAGCTGTCATGCAAGATTAAACAGATTTGGAAGATACACAAGAACAGAGAACTTGGTGAAATTGCAGATACTTAACCTGTACAACTAAATGTTAGTTTATGGGGGTCTATGAACTACCCTTCAGTGTTTGAGGAAGTAGAACCAGGGTGCATAGAGGAAAGGGGAATTAACAATACAAGAAAAATTTACTTAATAATGCAAATGTATCAATATCAAAAATCAACAACAAAATGATTATTAGAGAACCTAACAAAAAATAAACTGGATGCACTGGGGACCAAAGTATTCTGGACAGAGGTGGATATGATTGGTAATTTGGTTGGAGGGGGGAAGCAGAGAGGGGAAAAGACATTTGCCCTGCTAGTGTAATATCCCCTCTCTCTCTGGATCCAGTGCTAGCACAAGACACCCACCAGAGACAGACACAGAACATGTAACACAGCACATTGAACACAGACTTTGTCGCGACACTATAACCATAGTATTTTATAACTCGAGAGCTGGTACCAGCTCTCCTGATGTTCTGGTTCAGAGGCTGAAAGATAGAAGCTTAGAAACAAATTAGCACAGTGCTCCCAATGCGGCAGACCCTGCCCACCTCCCAGTCGCCTGCTATACGTGGACTGGGAGACCTTGGGCAATCAGCCTCAATTCCTCTGGAGGCAGGGCTGTTTGACAGGTCGGGGGTACCTGCCCTCCGTCTGTGGCTGCCATACCCCAGCCACCCAAGCATGCCAGGAGAACAATCCTCTCCACGAACTGGATGGGGTCTTCCTCGGTGCAGCAGCTGCTGAGACAAGCTCTGTCAACGTATCAAAGATATTATTGTGTACAGCATGACTGGCTTGCTGCCAAGCCGCCCCTGCTAAGTCTCCTCCCAACCTGGACATGGCTTTTAACACCTGCCAGGTCTCAGTTAGGTTCAGTCCCTGATCTAAACACAAGGTCACCATATCCTGGGCCCACACACTGAACCAGGAGCGCGAGAGGCCGCCAAGGGTTTTTGCTAACTCTATTGCTTGTGCAGGAGTCAATTTGATCACTGCCACAGTGTGTCCAGTACTTGGGACTGTCCCGCCCCCTGCAGGAGCAGGCCCATAGTTTCAGACCACCCTTCACACCACCACAACACGGTGTCTGGGGTCCGGCCACCTGGGGTCTGGATCTGGGAGATCCAGATCATACCAGATATCCCTATCCCAATGATCATGTGGTCCCACATCCCTTTGGGCTTTTACCCCAACAGTGGCAACCCGGGCTGAATGGGCCTCTCGGGCCCTGTTCTCCTGGGAGGACCCCTCCAGGACGAGATCCTTCAGGCAGATAACTGCCTGGCTCAGAGCAGCATCTCTACTTCCACTCGCTCCCGCTCCTCCTCTGCTGCCACCATCTGCACTGTGGCTACAGAGAGAGAGGCCACCTGGGCACTAGCAGTCAGAGCCGGAACCTTCCACATGTCCCGTTCCTTCTCCACCTCATTACATCGGTCCTTGAGTGACTCTGTTTCAGTGGCGAGCTGATTTTTTGCCACCTGCCATTGCCAGCCTGCTTGCCACAGCAGCCAGGGGGCTGAACGATCCAGTCCCGCCTTATTGGGACTGTATATAAGTACATATGTATTCAACAGTAGCTCTAGTTCAGGAATTGTACTCCCAGGTGAACCCGCCACATCATCCAGGGGTCTGCCCCTTTCTTTTGGAGTCATTCTAACAACACCCCAGGGGGGTGGCGCCGCTCCCCAAGAGGGGGTGTATTCTCGCTTGGGCTGCTTCTCCTTTTTCTTTCCCTTTCCCTACAGTGGCATACTTAACAGCGGTGTCCTTTTCTCCCTGCAGTGGTTTGCTAGCCTACCACCTTTTACACAGGCTAGAGCTGGACCCACTCAAGAAGCTATTGGGGGCCCCGGGGGATTTACACTTAATTCTCTCGCTTGCCCTATACCAGCACTCAACAGTGGCATCCTTTTCTCCCTGCAGTGGGTTGCTAGCCTACCACTTTTTCACGCAGGCTTGATCCTGACCCACTCAAGAGGCAGCCAAGGAGGGGCACCAGGGGATTTCTACTCTTGGGTCAAATCCCCCACTAAGCCACCCACATTCTCCACCATTAATGTTACCTCTGCTCCCCTAAAAAACAACCCAGATTCACACTTGTATTAGTTTTATTACAATGCCGCTGTTAGGTCAGACAGAAAAGAGAAGGAGCTTATTCATACATGCCCACATTCACTGCATTCATATCCCCAGGCACCCACACACTTACACAGGTGGAGAGTTACCAGAGACAGCATGGGAGGCCGCAAAGCCGAAGCATGGTAGATCTGGTGTGTTCGCCTGCGGTCACAGGTCCGGGCTGGTGAGCAGGTCAAGGAGCAGCAGCTTGTGTGCGTGGCTGCTTCCCTTTCCTTTGGAACTTGGTGACTCCTGTCACGTATGCTGAGTTTTTCTTCTGTGTCCATCACCGAGAAGCATTCCCAGTCTCTGGTCCATTCATGCATCTTTTCTTCACAGCACTCCGTGATTGCCTTCTCAAGGCAGATTATATCAGACACACCTGTCTCCGGGCTCTTTTCTCCTTGCAGTTCCTCTCTGCCCAGTCCCACACACACTCCCTTGTTCACACTCTCTCTGATTGCCTGATGGGATATTACAAAGCTTGGAAGTTCATACAAGTGGTAACTTGCAAAGGTTACAAAACTTAAAATGCTAAGCTAACAGTAACTGAAGTTACAAGTTCTATGAAAAGGTTGCAGAACTTAATGATACAAGTTACAGATCTTACAATCACATTTGAGCGGAGGATTTACATAACACAGACAAGTGAAACAACCTTGCCTAAGGGTATGTCTTCACTACCCACCAGATCGACTCCGGAACTCCACCTCGCCAAAAAGCACAAGCTGGAGTCAACGGGGGGAGCCTGCTACCACCGTGAGGATGGCAGGTAAGTTGGCCTAAGATGCGCCGACTTCAGCTACATTATTTATGTAGATGAAGTTGCATTTCTTAGGTCGAACCCTCCCCCTAGTGTAGACCAAGCCTAAGGTGTCACAGCAGGTCAGGGCAGAGCTGGAAAAAGAGCTTATCTCCAGACCAATAGATCCTGTTGCCTTGCCATTTAAATACAAGTATAGGGCCTTATTCTTCTCCAGTTTACACTGGTATAACACAGCTATAGTTTATTACACCAATGTAATAGCATTGATTTTAACATCAGGAAGAATCAAGCCAAAGTGGCTGCAAGATTTGTCAGTCCCTTTAAAACAACATTTTCCCTTTAGTCCTGGTTCACTGTCACTCCACCCCTTATGCTTAAAATAAAGCTGAAAATAGCAGCAACTTTAGAAATTTAGTCTCCAAGGAACTGCCATAGAAAGCCAGAAATTATAACTTAACAAAAAGACCATATTGCTACCTGCAGCTATTGTTCTGACTAGTATAGCATGTGCACCTGAAATCTACCAGTCCAATAAAGAAAGAGATAATTGTGTGATAGAATGTGGTGTTTTCATTTACTTTCCACTCCAGCTCTAATAAGTAAAGATATTGAGGATAACAGTGATACTATAAAAAAAAAATATTTGCACCTTTCTAAAATTGATTTTGAAAGTAAAGCTCCAAATCCAAGTAAGCTCCATTTCAAGGTTATTTTTTCTCTTGTAGCTTTACTCTTATATATTTCACATTCCTTGTTTTATTATTGTCACAGCACTATTCTTTAGAAATAAGTTCTAAATCTGGATTTACATAATTGTATTATCTCTCTTGAAAAATCATTTTAAATCACAAGTAGATGATGTGTCTATTATAAATCACTAGCTGTAAACTTATTTTCTTATTAGGATTTTCCACCTACTTCTAACATACACATTTAAAATTGCAGTTCCAGAAGGTAATCAAGATGATAACAAGATAAAACATTGTGCACTTAAAACATATTCCATCTGCTTTAGCAGAGGATGTAGAATCTCCCATTTCATAATAGAACGTTTCCCACCATGTTCCATACATGAAGCAAAAGTTGAGTTTTGTATACTGAACAAATTTGGAAAATGGCATGTTGATAATATAATTAAGGTTATGAAAAAATTATGATTGCCCCAAGTACACCTGGAAGTCATTGCATGAGAATCATTTCTTGATATAAGTATGACAAGCTGCCTTGCTTCGTTACTATATGTATAATTAATTTTGTACACTTATTAACCATTTTAATAATTTATTACATGAAATTTTTTAACCTTTTTAAAATACTTTTGCAATGAGGGACCTGATCTGTCCAGTGACTTAGACAGACATTGCATTTGGCCCCAAAAGAGATGTAGTGACTGCTTTGGTTTATACGTGTATAAACCTCTACAAATGTCAGTTCCTCTTAAAGGAGGGAACTGCATGTGTGATCTCAGTGAGCTCCCTGTGGCTATCTAAGCTAAAGCTGTTTAGGCTAACCTATGTGAGCCACGCCTCTGTCTCAGTTTGCCTGATTTATTGGGAACCTGAGGATATTTTTTTTGTAAACCGGAGAGAAGCCATATTCAAAGAAAATGATACAGTAGATTTTAATTTAGCTCCAACAACTACATCCTCATCTGGCACAACCTTCATGAAAGGCTAATATAAAACATTTTTAAAAAATTCTACTGTACAATAATATATGTAGGGGGGAGAGGGGCTAGAAACGTATGGTGACATACTACAATTGAATTTAGTATACTTTCACAAAGTGAGTGTTCTGTAGAAAAGTGTTCTTTCTATAGCTGCTACAGAAAAATAAAAGCATGGGCTAAATGATCCAACCGTTATACAGGTGAGCACTTACAAGAGTGGTCCCACTGAATTCAGTGGAACCATTTATGTGACACAAGTGATTACCAATGTGAATTGATTAGTAATGTGAATTGGGTCCTAACTGTCTGCGACCAAAACTAGTTTTGGTTTTGGTTTAGCTACTGCATGGTTTCCTGATGTGTGGAAAATCTCTTTAGTCTTGCAATTTGATCAGCAAACCATGTCAAAAGAAATATTTTATTTTTTAATGTTGTTACCCTTCAAGGTTGTTGGTATGCTTCATTTGACCTCCAGCCAATCAGGAAGTACCAACCAGTGCTCCATGAGTAGCAGCCTTAGTACAAAAGATAGCAACAGAGTAAAAGTGGAGCCTATATATTCAAATTGGAGATGAGTAGAAGGCATTGGTGGTGCGGGTTTTGAAGAAGACTTGAGAGAGCATAATGTAGTTGCCATGACATGAATCTTTGGATGAAAAATCTCCATATAAACAGTAACTACTGTTTATTTTATTGGTATTTCAATGTGACCAGCAAACCAGAATCTGTTCCTGAAATACAAAATACAAAGCTTCTGAATCAATGTGGCTGTGGATCTCTGAAGAAAATCAGTATGTCTAATGTTCTTAGAGAAAAAAATATGAATCCATGAGAACTTTATTCCACAGGAAGAGGATAAAGTGTAAATTTTGTGTTTTTAAAAATATGGTAACTTTCTAAAGCACAAACATTAAGCAAAAAGTGTGTGCAAAAAAGTAAGCTATAATATAACTAAACCCTACCAAAATACAGAAAAAACCCAACCACCTTGTTTAGTATACGTGTTATTTAGATGTTTAAATTTGTGGTAGAAATTACTTGTTCTTAAATCAAATAAGGTGATCATAGGCCAAATCCTGCTCATTTTAGAGAACTAGTTCCAGTGAAGTCAAGAGGATTACTTGTGAGAGTAAAGTAAGGCAGTCCTTTGGCTCTAAGTCTTCAAAAGGTTTTTTTGCACTAACTTGAATCACTAGCTTCAAGGACACTGATTTCAGTGAAGCTATGCTGATTTTCCCCGGTTGAAGATCTGGCCCTATGTGTTCCCATATGCAGGTGAATAAGACATCATTTTTCTATTCCAGTGTTGAGGTTCCATATCTTTTTTCCAAGGTTTCAAAATGACCCTTTTGTCTCGTGTCAGTGATCTGAGGCACATTTTGTGGGGCCTGAACATATTCTGCAGTACTAAGATTTTTCCCAATGTGCAAATGTATGACCAAGAAAAACAAAGTTGTTTTACCACTTTCTCAAAACTTACTATCCTTCCTTCTATACCTAACCTTTATTTATAAATATAAATGCATTAATAGTAATTGTCTAGCATTAATAAAATGAGTACTGTGGAGTTCAATATAAACTAGTCAATGATTCTTGCAACTTAATACTAGCATACATAACCAGAGAATAGTTAGGAAGGGGGTATTTTTCCCATTTAGTTCCTAGCCTTAAAACTACTGTATAGTGTTTTCCCTCCCCAAGTCTAATTCCCAGAAGAATATGAGCTGTGGTGAATGCTTTTAACTGCTTTGGATCAAAAACATACAATTTAGAGTGCTGATGAAATTTGGAATCTAATTTCTCATTCATTATCTTAGCATAATGACAGGCCCAACAATTTCTAGGCAATATTGTATTTGGAGGTCTTGCCAGGGCTCTGATTTGTACAGTTTCTTGTCTTTCTGTGATTCTGGAGAAGAAACAGATCTGTTAGATTGTATATAAATCTTCAGAACAACATTAGTTTCTCAATCCTGTCCATTCTCACTGTATCCTTAAATTAAACAATGTGTGCCTGATATAAGACCTTAAGTGTAGTTTTGGTTACATTCCTACAACTTCCATTATGCCCAGTCAGGGAAAGGGGTAAGTTTTAAAGTCCTTTCAAGAACTTTAAACCTCTGTCTCCCAACAGAGGAAATAACTACTTCTTCCTCTTTGATTTAAACCTTACTCAAATGCATACTGATTTTTGCTTTATCTATTGTAATGAAAACGTTGCCCATTTCAGGAGAGAGAAACACTCCGTCTCTCTTCCAGGGGATGGTAACTCCTGAGAGTGGGGATCTGAAGAGGCATCTCTGGAGTGAGGAGAGCTACTCAGCTGAATGGAAGTTCTCTAAGTGTATTGCCTCTGCAGATCTACCCTTCTCTTCTTTTCCCCCTTCTTCACATGGTCACCTGAACTGATGGGAAGGAATTAATAGCAGTTGCCAAAGGAAGCTAAAATGAATATATATGGGAAAATATTTAAAGGTAATTGGGCTGCTGTAATGCCCATAACTCTACAAGCTATTTGATCAATGTAGAAGATTCAGGGAGTTAAGCCTGAACTCTACATGCTGTGATTGGATGATATAAGGATGATTGTGACGGCAATTTAAAACAAATTGTCCCTGTAAATAAGCCCATTTGATTCCCTCAGTACAGTATAAGTTTGGGAATTTGCAGGAACTCACTATGGCACTCATTGGGTTGTTTCCCAAAGCAGCAGAACTTGAAAATTCCAGCGTCAAGTGATGAATGGGTGTTTTCCTGGTTACCCTGGGGGCCAACCTTATGAATTTCTAATGACATTAAGATTTAATTTTTTAAACTTGATGTTTCTAGCCCTTATAATTAAAGGTTAAATAATCTGTCAAATGTAGAAAGTGAACTGATGTAATTCTGTCCAACCTTTTAGACAGTTCTTGTGACTCTGCTTCTGCTCAAAGCAAGTAGCATATCCAGGCCCCTGAAGAGTGAAATTAACAAGACTTTGGTCAGTTTCATAAGTGCTACTGAAAGCCTTGTTTTCAGCAGTGAAACTGGAGAAAAACTGGGTCCATTTCATGTAAGTGGTGGTTAATAAAGTTATTGTCAGCAGAGGTACACAGCACAAGTAATTTTGTGAAGAGACTACCCAAAAACTGAGAGGCCAAGAGAGGGAATGCCAGAGAACCTTTCCTTTCCCATCCTTGCCTCAGCTGGGTTGATGAGGGAAGACCAGGGTAATAGAGACCTACTGCAGTTGCAGCAGCTAGGAAGCTGTGGAGGAGGGGGAAGTGATAGAAAGTTTCTCTCTCTCAGCAGCTACAGGGGAGTAGCTTCAAACTTATCAGACCCTTACTAGCCTTATATTAAATATGAAGCCACCTCCCCTCCTCTACTCCCCAAAGAAGGAGCTAGGGAGAGCATCCTATTGCAAAGAATCCTCCCTTATCCATCAGCTGGGGATCGCAGGGCGGTTAATATTTCATTAGATCAGACTATCCCAGCTTGCCAACCTCTTCTTCTGGATAGTAGTTTTTTGGGTAAAGATTCAAGCTTCTCCCTTCCTCTTTGTAAGAGTAATCTTTCCATCTGTCCCTCCCCAGATGACACCACATAGGAATCTGGGGCAGGCTGGGGAGGGATAGTAGACTACTGCATGCAGAATCCTTAGCCTGGATGCAAGGGGGGTTGGTGGTCCAATGGTTTGCTTGCTGTCAACTTGTAACATGCTATGAATAGAGTACCTGAGTATCATGACCTTTAATATCGCTTCACCATCACCAGTATGGATAGAGGATCATGTTCTCACCAATGTAGAAACATTCACATACTTCAGCAGCACGATCAGCTAAGATGGTGGAACAAGCCAGAACATTCAGAAGAAAATCAATAAAGCCAGGAACACCTTCATGAGTTTAAATGCAGTCTGGAAGTCATCAAAATACACCACCAAAACCAAACAGAATATTTATCAGAGCTGCGTACTTTCAACATTACTTTATAGTGCAGAATGCTGGTGAAAGAGAAAGTATGACATGCCCAAACTGTCTTTATTCCATACAACCTGCCTCAGAAAAATGCTCCATATCTTTTGGCCCAGAACAATCTCAAACCAAGATCTATTGAGACAGTGCAGCCAAGAGGATCTCAGCACCATCATTGCCGGGGATGGAGAGGGGTGATGGAGGTGGACTGGCCATGTGCATCGGATGGAAACTTATTCCATCACCAGAGTAGCAATAAGATGGACACCTGAAGGCAAGCGAAAATGAGGCCACCCGAAAACAACATGGCGAAGAGCTGTGGAAGCTGAGCTGAAAATCCTGGAGCACAGCTGGTGAGCCATTGAAAGACTTGCCAGAAACAGACAGGAGTGGAGGAGCTTCATCGCTGCCCTAAAATGCCAGAGGCATAATGGGGACATGGTGATAATAGTACCAAAGAGGTGGGTGGTCTTTGATTAGCCTCTGTAAGTACTAGTAAATGTTTCTTGAATCTTCATCACATATCTTTACATGTTGCTCTTTCCATTTAGTGTAATCCTTAATATCATTCTCATTTAGAATATAATGTTCCAGTTAGAGGGGGTTTTTGCTTCTTTTAATTTTAACAAGAAATTTCCCATTATACTATACTAAGCAAACTGTATACAACAGAAATACAGAATACAGAAAATACAGAAAAACTGATGCATGGGCTGCTTTCAATAGTGCTACAAATCAAGTATGACATATCTACTGTTTAGAGAAAGGGAGAGACACATTCCAAATATCATAACAATAATTTTACCTTGAACTTGCATTTGTAATAGCTCAGAATAAATTGACGAATGTGAGTTAAGTGATCACAGAATCACCAACAGGCTGTGCATAGATTTTTAAATCCACATCCAAATATGAATCTTTGTATACAGAGTGAATGCAGAGTATGTGTTGCTTTATTTTTTTTAAACTAGATAGAACTTTCATGAATAGATAAATAGCAATGTAGGCTGAACATAACAGATCAGAAATGAAAGAACTGTCTGCTAATTTCAGTAGCTACTCTCCAAATACCATCTTGTATGGTAATATCACAAGTAGCCCCAGGTGTGTTTCTGAGCAAGGTGGTATTGCTCAACCCTGCATAAACAATGTGGCACATTTTACTCTGGATAAAATTAACATGCATGGTAAAAGCTCCAGAGAATAAGCTCTCTATGCTCTCTACTAGTGAAAAGGGGAAAATGCTGCCATAGAGAGTTTCATTTACATAGACTGCCTACCCACAGTTCTTCTAGTGACCCCTGGGGAGTCACCATTACTGAACATGAACTTGATTTTGGAGATAGTGGGCTCCCAGAGACGCTCAGTCCAGGAATAGAACTCTTAGCTTGGGCTAAAAAGCTTCTTGCCAAGCAGTCAGGACTCTACTGGAAGGTTTGAAGTACTTTTGGCTTCCTTCTTATTTTACTTTGCTGCAAGAGATAGCATAGGGCACAGCAGTAATCCACCAATTGAATAAAGCTGAATCACTAAATTGGGTTACGAGTTTGGCCAAGGCAAGCAACTCCCTTGGGACAAGAGCCAGATTTGCAACTTGGACTCCTGTTATTCACTGATCCAAAGTTGGGGAGAGGTGGTGCATCCAACAGGCTGTTAGCCATAGGATATTCCCACCGGCAGGTGGGAAGGGAGTTAGGCTGACTACTGCCAAACCTAGTGACGGAAAGGAATACTTTATTCTTTATTTACATATATATTCTGTTGCTAGGTTTCCCAAGTCTGACTGTGGTCCGGCTGTCCTAACGAATATTTCCCTGTTTGTACAGTCTCATAGTGCTTGTGACCAGGAAGTTTCTGCCTGATAAGAAAACACAGGGAGGGTGTGTTTAGTTTTCTCCGTTTCTGGATGGAGGTTTGAGCCAGAGGAGCCCTAGATATGTTGAACATGGTTATTTTTCTGTTAACTTCTGTGCAGGTGGTTACAACAGTTCATATAATCAGAGAACTCCTCAGCTTGGGGCTCAGCCCCATGATGGCCTTTGGGGTGAAATGCTGGCTCTGTTGATGCTAATGGCCCATTGATTTCAATGATGCCAGGATTTCACTTTGGGCATGCAGCCCAACTTTCCTAAAGTCATTGTTCATTTCTCCGTCTCCCAGGCTGCCACTGTGATGGCCCTTTCCCTACACACCTGTGCAGGGAGGGGAAGGCCAAACCATGGAAAGCCCTTTGCCCATGAGATAAGGCAGTGCACCTACACCCTGGCCCAGCAGGTATATTGACTTTGGCTTATCTTTTTAAAATAGTGTTTGTTTGCTAGTTGCAGAGCAACATCATTATTCAGAAAGGTATTTGGCTGTGATTTCCAAAGCTCTCTAGGGCACTGGCATGCCTCATGAATGGGAACTGGGTGTCCAAATACCCTAGCAGATTCAAGTCATCATACTTTGTGTCCAAACCCTTCCTATGAAAATGCAGTTCATTTCCTATGAAAATGCAGTTGAACTGCAGTTTCATTTCCTATGAAAATGCAGTTCAACTGAAAATGCAGTTCCCCGATGGAACACGGGGAATTTTAACATGATGAAATTCAGTTATGTTGGAAGGAATTAGATATTTTCAGGTTAGGCTTTGATAAAAATTTTTGATTAATTCATGGTCCACATAGTCAGTTATGTCCAGCATCAGTGGTTTATACTGGCATACACATTTAAAATTGGGATAACTGGATTCCAATCAAATCATCAGGAAAGCCTTCGGCATGAAGTGTTCCAAGAAATTTGGGAGACACATTGTTAGTTAAAACTTCGAAGTTTGAATACAGCTGTTTGTTTCATTTTCCATTGTTCTTCTTTATCTTTTCACTAATCACTTCTTCAGCACAGTCAGTTAAATTATTTAAGGTTTTAGAGATCCAAGCCTTGGAGGTGCAGCTCCAGAAGTTTGCCTTTGGCTATGATTTAACTGAATGCAGCAGCGGCGCAATCTGAAGGAAATTAAAGCACACGTTACATGTTCAAATAACACTAGATGGCAGATTCTGTATCTTGATGTATAGTTAGACTCAGTATTTGCCTTTGGGGGAGATTTGTGGTGGATATTTTTCTGGTTTCTTTTTCTTTTTTTTAAAATCAAGTTTAAAAAAACTGGGTGAAATGATGCAAAACCAATTTCAAGTTTGGGAAGGGTGGGAAAAAATTCAAGAAGCATAATTCAGTGGTTCAAGCACAGGACTGGGTGGCAGAAGGCCTCTGAACTATTTTAAGCTCTGTCTCTATCTCAGGCAAGTTGCTTAGGACCAGATTTTCAAAGGAATTTGGGTACCTAGTGAGATTTTCAAAACCACCTAAGAAGATTAGACCTCTCATTCCCATTGAAATCAATCTAGTTCTTAATGTCTGTAACCATTTCTAAAATGGCAATGGTAATATTTTTCTGCCTGGAAAGGTAGCAAGGTAGCAGTGATCATTCAAAGCTTTGAGATCTTTAGATAGGAGACATAATAGATAGATAGACAGATTAAGTAGCACTATGCAAATACTTGAGATTAAGAATACTCAAAATTTGCCCCTTTTAATTTCATTGCACTTCATCAAATAACACATTTCCTGCAGAATGTTTTGCCTTAGTAAAACTTTCACTCAAGTTGAATCTCTTCTGCATGAGAAAATGTCAGTGCAGCTTTTTGTGATGCATTTTCAGGTTTGATGCTGGTTGATTATGTTTCAATATGTGAGTGAAGTTGCATGGTATTTCTAGGATCATGGAGAAGAGGAATCTACTTTTTATGTGCAGTGGCATTAGGAGAAGCCATTTTGGCTTATCTACGTGTCTGTCTATCAAAATATACTTCTATATTTATCTCATGTGGGAATGGGGAGTTAGAGATACCATAGACCAAGAATAGGCAACTTGAAGCCAGTATAGGGCCTCAAAATCCACTAAAAACTTTGGGCCAGAGGGTTTGACACTAGGGAAAGGGATACGGTCCTGCCCTCAAGGGTGTACAATGGAGGGAAGCTCCTATCCTGCCCTCATTGGGTGGGAGGCACTCTGGGTGGTTGGAGTGTGAGCCTGCAAAGCAGGTTCAAGGGCTGCGCCTGGCTCCCCACTTTGGACCATTGACTCTTGCCACAGTATCATGCACACAAGCAGGGCCTCACCCCTTTTCTGACCCCAGGGCTGCCTGATCACCTGCTCTGAGCTGAGTTGTAGTGAGCCAAGTAAAATGATCTGGTGGCCAGATGCAGTCTCTGGGCCGCCAGTTGTCATCCCTGCCATAGACACTCAAAAGATACCAGACTGAGTAGACTTGCCATCCAGCAGAGACTCATGGTGGGAGTAGTAGGCCATGAATCCTCCTACCTCACAAGAGAGTAGCACCATGTGATGTGATGGGATTGTCTGTCAGCGGAGGGTCTGTTGCTGTGCCTGTCAGATTGTGGGGATGAGTGAAGTTTACTGTGGAATTCCTCAGGTTTGGCTGTTTTGAAGACAGTAAGAGAAACGCAGACCCATGTGTGAAGTCAGCATTCTCCTGGCAAAACACACACAAAACATACAGTCAGGGTAGCGCTCTCCCTCTCTTCACAGACCTATAATTACTAAAGCTAGCTTCTGCTCAAAGCAGAATTTGGGAAGCTATTTGCAATGTATAACAATTATATTGAACATACTAATTTATGAATAATCCTACATATTTTTACATGCCAGTAGATGGCACACTTTAAATTATCTACACATATGCAGATACTTCACTTTTAAATAGCACTCCCATAACAGTCAACTCACGATCAAACTTATAAAAACTCAGCGTTGTGCTGAGGAAAGTTTAATGACTCTTCATCCCACCCCCCTCCATCTCAAGGGTCTATTATTTTATTATTACTGTTCATTATATTTATTATGGTAGTGCCTACGAGTCAACCAAGAGCCAGGCCCCATTGTGCTAGGTACAGAAACAGAGTCCAGCTACTATACTCAGAGAATGTTTTTGTTATTGGGACTTCCTCATACACAGCAACAATAGAAATGATCATGTGATGCTCATTACCTCAGCTCTTCAGCATATTTATATAATGAGAACATTTCCACTCTTCAGTTAGGGTTGGTGAGAGGGAAGGTTAACAAAAGTGCTGACGCTTCTCTGGACTTCATGGGAACAATCCAAACCACTTGGGTCTACAAAGCTGGGATCGGAGCATCATAACATACTTTCTTGGGAGATTTCTGGAACACTCTTTCTCAATCTGAAGCAGCAGTGGAGCCAATATATCCGGTGTCATGGCATTTGAGATTTCCTTCTCGGACCTCATAGCGGCTTGCAGAAATAGAAAATAATGGGAGCAAATATAATAACTCTTTGAAACCTTTAAAAAGAATTGTGTGGAATTTGGGGAGAAGATCAGAGCTGACTTCCATTTAATATGACCTGGCTCTCCCATTCGGAGTTGGGTGAGTTGTGGGAGGGTACTGTTATCCAAAAGCTGTCAGAATGCTACGACATTCTGTAGCAATGTTACAGAAGCCAGTGTTTAACCAAGTAATTATTACTGAATACTTTCTTTGCAGGAAGTTCAGTACAATAAACTTCTTCAAGGTTAAAGACATCAAAGGTGTAATGGACTTGTCAAGCCCTATAAGGAATTTGTATAGTACAGCACATATTCTATCTCATCAGATTACTGACTTGTAACAAAGCTGCCAGTTCCACTGTATGGAATTTACTGGACTGGATTGAAAGTCTAAGCTGTATTGAATTTCATTGCATGATTTTTTTTCTCAATAAATCAATGAAGTCAAACTGTAAGTGAGATCACGTGTTCAGAAGAGCTGACTGGAAACTGAATCTCAGTTCCAGGAAAACTTGTGAGTTTTGGGGAATTGTTTCTACTCCAAATCAGGCTCAAGGGGAACCAGGAACCTGGGCTCTGCCAAACCCACCTTGTGAGCTTCTGAGGAGTTGGAAGCCAGGTCTCTCTGGGCTGGCCAATTCCTGGGAGTCAAGAAGCCTGGGGAGTTGGCCAGGGAGTTTGGAAGCTCTGTGGGCACTGACTCCAAGACATTCTGCCTGGTAGGCTGCCCTAGAGCCATGGACTCTGGAAGCCTGGGGTCTCCAGGACCAGGCAGGCCACAGAGGAGATGGCCAGATGAGCAAGCATGAAACCAGGAAGGCTATGGATGGAAATTCATCTCAGTGAAACGTTTTGATTTCAATGAATCACCAAATTCTGATGAAAAAGAGTTTGTTGGAATTTTTCTAACCAGCTCTAATGTTCAGATGCCTTGTCTCCTTGCTGACCAAGAAGATGGGGCATTTTCTCCCCGAGGATCCCTTGACATCAGGGAGATGTGATGTTGATCACTTGTGCCTCTCTTTGCATTCCTGTTTCATATTCTCTTAGGCAGCCTTCCAAACTTTTTGGGTGAATGTGGTATGGGGGATTGAATGCATCCCACTTCTAACCTGCACCCAGGGCATTCTGCTGCATCACATCTCCTTTAGAGCTTTTTTCCCAGGCTCTGAGTTGGAATAATAGCCACAGCCCCTCCTTAGGGCTGGTCTATACTGTGGGGGGGGGGTCAAATAGTGAATAGCGTAGCTGAAGTCAAAGTATCTTATGTCGACTTACCTGGTCGTCCTCGCGGTGGTGAGTCGACCGCTGCTGCTCCCCCATCAACTTCGCTTCCTCTTGTGGAGATGGAGTTCCAGAGTCGACAGGGAGCACGTTCGGGGATCGATCTAGATGAGACATCTATCCCTGATACATCAAACACTACCCACCGATCCGGTGGGTAGTATAGATGTACCCTTAGTCTCACATGAGCTATCAACCCACTGAATCTGCTCCCTTCTGGCCTGTCCCCAGCTGTGTGACTTATGCTAAGCTATTGAGAGCAGGCATGGCACCTGACTGTGAAGATAAAGGTTGAAGAGGCCCCACCTTGAATGGGGTTTCCACTTATATTCTCACTACCTTGCATAAATACTTTCACACTGGGATAAATATCATATTCAGAATAGCATGTGATGCTATTCCATGTAGTAAAATATCCTGCCCATTTACTATGCAAAGGCAGGGCAATCTGACAAGCCTATGGATAAGGATTTAAAATTGGCATCACTGAGCGCCCAGTTCAGCCATCTTCACTCCATGAGTATTCGCTACTGAAATCCGGATTGACCCATAATTAATAGCAGAATCGGGACAGGAAAATTAGGGTATAGAAAATGTAAGAGCCCAGCATCTTCATTCGGGACTAGTTTTTAATGCAGCTTTACTCTCATTTAGGTACTCAAATAATGTGATCAGGTTTTCAGTGTGCAGCAGCTCCTTTTTTCCCAAGGGGAGCCTTGGGGTGATGAACTCTGTTAAAAGAGTGGCCCTAAATTTCTAATGGAAATAGCAGGAAGCCTGACCCTGACCTTCTTATTTTGGGTGGGAGGGGAATGTCAAGCCGCCTTTCTAGATCATGTAAAGGCCAAATGAAAATTTCTCCCCCTTTCAGTGATCCATATCTGCATCTCTGTATCTGAATTTCTTTGCTCTTGTGGTTTATTTCAAAGCAAATACTGTATATATCCTTTATGATTTGTTTTTGTTTTTGTTTAAACAAACAAGCTTTTTGGAAAGCTTATGATTTCAGATGACCGGCATCCAAAGACACTTGTCCTTCTTGTGCTCTTCAAAAAGGGGATCCGAAGGCTTCCTCCACAGTGTCTCTATTGTGTCAAGCAGTCAGTTCAAAAACGGACAGATATTTACCTAACATAATTGTGGAAGTAGCCCTCACAGTTTATGCATTTGCTGGCTGTCTCAGCAAAGAGACTGAACACTGAGTAGGACTGGGGACCAACCTGCCATCTCGCTATTAAATACGGTCCCTTCAGACAGCTTGCAGGTGCGGCAGGAGGAAACTTGCAGCGCTAATGCCAGAGCTACACCTGTTCTGTGTAAAGAGCTTCAGTCCCTAGGGTTGTCCATCAGGCCCCTTTCACAATTTTTTTTAAGTGGGAAGGAAATAAATCACATTCTTTTGCATTCTAAGTTCTCTTATCACTGCATCAATTACTTGCGTGGGCCGGCGGAGAAACAGATGTTTCCAAAGGAGAAGGTATTTCCTTCTAGAGAGAGCTCATTTTGAGAGGTATTAGGCAGATATATCAAGCAGAGAATTTTTTTCTTCTTTCCCCACATAAAAGCTTTGTGAATGCCTAGCCATTCTGAGAACCATTTCATGTAACCTTTAGAAGAACAACAGTGTGAACTGAGTTCAAATATAAACAATCTGTTTTATCAACACAGAGTTTTATTCACAATTTAATGAGAAACTCAGTTCCCGGTTGAGCCTTCAGTAGGAGATGGAAACTATTCCTAATGATTGTTTTGTCACCTGGTCAGCAACTTGTATTCAGAATGATAGAATTCACAAGCAGATTCACCCCTTCCTCCCTTTATTAGCTGTTGGACTGGATCAAAATATATCCGGCTCCAGTCAAATCCTATCAGGTAGTGAAAGGGTAATACTGCTTTTGCTTACGTACTGTCAGTCGTGCAACACTTTCAGTTAGCCTCCTACTAGCCTGTAAGGATATGTCTACGGTGAAATTTAACCCCCATGGCTGGCCTGTGTCAGCTGACTTAGCCTCGCACAGCTTCAGTCGTGGGGCTCTAAAATTGCAATGTAGATGTTTGGACTCAGACTGGAGCCTGAGCTCTGAGACCCCAATGAAGGTGGACAGTCCCGGAGCTCAACCTCCAGCTTGAACCCAAATGTCTATACTACAGCCCATGTCCTGCGAGCCCGAATCAGCTGACAGGTCAATCACAGGTGTTTAACTTCACTGTAGACATCCCCTAAAGATATGTCTTTACTGCAGCGTTAACATAGGCATTCAGCACCCAGGTTAGCCTAGCCCAGAAGTGAGCAGCCACACTGCAAGGCCACAATTAAATGTGTTTTCATTGTTGCTGCGCTCAACCTTAGCGGTATGCTGCTAAAACTTCTGAGGACATAGCCCCTGGTTCTTGGTGCTGCAGGAAGCTGAGCCACTCTGTGATCTTTTCCCAATGAATTATGGGGGAAAGTTTTCTGGCCTGGTGGAAATCCTGGTGGAAATCCCTGGAAACAGGGAAATCCTGAGAAGGCACTGGATTAGTCTGAGTGCTTACTGCAAAGTGGATGAGTTACTAACCTGGGTGAAAACAGCACTAGGGAATGAGCCTGTACCCCAGGATGGACCAACTAGCCGTGGTGTAGGAATGTTTTGGCATTTTGAAACCATATTAGACACACACACACCATTCCATGTGAAACTTCTAAATTATGTGGTTTTGCTCCACTGTGGATTTAAAAAAAAATAAAATCCCATAGAATGAGGATTCTGGGTTCCCACCAGAACCAATATCATCATAATTTCAGAGTCCAAAACTAAAGGCCACTGATGAAAATGTGGTCCAAAGCACTATATCTCCTCTTCCTCACTTACAGGCCTACTTTCTTTTTTCTAGTTGTACTTTTCCCCTTTGAGGTTTGGAAAAGCCCTTTGATTAATATTAAGTCACCCTGCTCTCTTGCTGCCCTTCTCTTTTTTCTCTGAAAGCTTTAACTGGCTCTAAATAGTCATTTTCTAATAAAAATGCCTCTCTTGTATAGCACTTCTCATCAGGAGATCTCAAGGCACTTCTCCATCTTTTAATGTTTTCATCCTCACAGTGCTATTAGCCACATTTCACAGATGGGGAACTGAGGCACAGGAAGGCTCAGTGTTTTGCTCAAAGTCACACAAGAAGTCTGCGGAAGGGAAAGGATTTGAACCTGGGTCTTGTATGTCTTAGGTGAATTCCTTAAACATTGATCCATTCCCTCTCCATTTCCAGCACAAATTTTCTCTTTGGCCAATTTTTCACATCAATTGTATGGAATCTTTTGTGTCTCAATTACAGTGAAGGAATCATGCCACCAAAAAAGACTTTCCAAACATGGATCTCCCCCTCGTTTGTGGATGCAGGCTCAGCTATCTCCATGGCACTGCCACCACCATCACCACATCCACCTGACCCTTCTGAGTTACTGCACCCTCTTACCCCTGCCCTCTCCACCCACTATGTTAGTCTAGGGATCCATACTGGGAAAGAGTGCAAGGAATTGGCCGGATGAGAGCAAGAGTGAGGAGGACAATGAGCTTATGAAGAAAAGAAAATGAAGCCTGCGGACTTTGATGATGATTGATGGATACCCAGTTTTATGAGGGCTCCAGCAGAGTTCCATTTAAATGGCTATAATGTTTTTTAAAAGGTTTCCAGCATCTTTTCATGTGCTATGCTGCTCTCCCTTGCTTCTCTAGCTTGCTACTAATGGTGGGCAAATTTAAAGTTCTGGCCTCTGGTTGGGAACAGCTTCTTTGGGGAAATGTCTGTATTACACCGGCCAATGTACTGTAAGAGCTACAATATGAGGTCCTGATCCAAAACCCATTGAAGCCAATAGAAATACTGCCACTGACTTCAGAGGGCTTTGGATCAGCCCCTAATTTCCTTAGAGAAACTAAGTCCACCCCCATCCGCTTCCCTAGTGCATATTTTTTCCTACTCCCCCGTGCATATTTTTCAACCCAAATTCAGTTGTCAGGGCTTTAGATCAATACCATTAAAGTTTCATTTGAAGGTAAACTGTTTTAAGAGGCTGGTCTGCCATAATCTGCAATTATATAATGTGCTAAGTGAGTGGAACTTTCAAAGGTATTGAAGGATTCTTTTTTTTCTTTTCCATTTCACTAGATGACATCCAATGATAATGGCCTTAACATGATGGGAAATTAATTGAGAGCGCATTTCTACACTACCATAATTTTATCATCCATCCTATTGCTGCTATTAGCAGGAATCCATAACCCCATGGGTGTTGTGAGTGAATCTCTTTGAGTAGAACTTAGTCTAGAGGTCATACTGTTAGCTTCTTCCATCAGACGGGTGTCAAATCATTGTCAAAAATAAATTACTGGTGTATTCATTTTTTTAGCTTCTAGCCTTGTGCTGTGGTGTTCAAAATGATTTGTAGTTAGCCATTGGGGAGAGAAGAGTGCTGGTGACCATTTCAGGCCTCTTTCACCTAGGTACTTAGCGGAATCGTTACATGTTAACTCAGATGCACACAGCAGCACTTGTGATTTAATATCCGTTATAAAGTGGCATTAAGAAATCATGAATTCTGACTCATCCACAGCCATCCTGGCACAACATCCACATTTTGGGGGATCTGCTTTGGTTTATTGAATTGCATCACACGCTAAATGAATACAATCCAAAGCACCTCTCTAGGCTGACCAAACACAAAGCAGGATTTCCTACCAAATTTACCATCTTAGCTGAAGAATTAGAAAGAGCATCATTGTCTTCAAGACCTGATTGTGTCACACTTTTGAATGATTTTTAATACATTTTAAGCTGTTTATAAAAGCTGATTCTTCTCAGAAATATGGTTCGGGGAGAAAATGGTGTTGGAGGGTACTATGTTTATAGTTTCTTTGTGATTTCCATATTTAAACCTGCTCAATTCCTGAAAAACAAGTTGTTGTTTTTCTTGCTGCCAGCCCAGCAAACTGAGGTTAAATCAAGGTGACTTTGTTCTTGTCCATCATCCTTAGAAATAAAAGCTCTGCAAACCAGGTTATGCCTACAATTCTGCTTGTTAAACCTCATTGTCTTAATTTTATACCTCTGACAACTGTGTGGGCCCATTGATGCATAGTAAACAATTGAAATGTTTCATTTTTAAAAGCACTAATAAGAAAAAAATGAACTGTTTTAAATGGAGAATTTTACTGGAATGTTTGTGTTTCATTCAAAATTTTATGAAAAACTGGAAAAACAGAAATTCTGTTTGCCTTTTTCACCACATTTCTCTTCCTTCTCTTGCTGCTTTTTTCCAACTTGCCATTGGAAAAAAGAAGAAAAGGGGCAGGAGTGGGAGGAATCACAGATTTTAAAATACAGCGGGGAGAGAAGCCGTGGGCCCCCCCACCTGCAGTCCGGAGTTCTCTGTCCCTGGCAAGGGAGGCTACAGTTTCTCTCCGTGCTGCCCAGTAGGGGAGAGAAGCCGTGGGCCCCGCGCCTGCCCGGGACAGAGAGCAAGGACTTGGAGGCCACGGTATAATCGCACTATATCTGGATTCGTGTTATACCAGGGCGTGTTATACCGGGGCTCCACTGTAACATATAGTAGAACAAATTCTGGTTTCAGATGGATGTGCCCAGCTCCCAAGCTAATAACTCCCTAACTAAGCAATATTTAACTTAACTTCTCTTAAGTTTTCTTAAGGTTTGGTATTTAATATTAAACTTTAATTCACGAAAAAATGCATTTAATTAAAACATGCTGGAGATTTTTCATCATGATTGTGTTAATACTAGTACAGAGGGGCCTGATCCAGAGAAGTGCTGGCTGCTCGAACTTCCATAGAAGTTAACGAGAATCAAAGGCTCTCCACCTCTTGCAGAATCAGATCAGCATAACAGAACATCTGCACTATGATAGAGCTTTGTGGTAACCAGAATTGCAAATGCGAACACTGCAAATAAATATTTTAGGGGGAAATCCTTTGAAGTCAATGACAAAACGTCCATTGACTTCATTAGGGCCAGGATTTCACCTAATGCCTTTTTTACTCTAATTCACTGAAAACCAGTTCAACAAAACGCTTAACCAGGTGCTTAATTCACTTTGAAATCAATGGGACTTGCTTAAATGCTTTGCTAAATAGGGATGGACTGCTGAATCAGGGCCCTTGAGCAGTTCAGATACATTAGAGCTCACTGCGGGCTCAAAGCTGAAAACTCATAAGCAGCTCAGTATATTACTCACAGACTGAAATGACTGTAGAAAAGGACTTTATAAGTTGTTAGGGCCACTTTATTGCTGCTCTGAGGTACTCCAGGATATGAAGTTTGGCAATAGGCCAGCACAATGGAGTGCCCCCTGTCATTCTGTGTTGCCTCAGTGGCACATTTGTACTGAGATGAGTTCTTTGAAAGGAAGGCAAACTTATGTTTTGATTTAGGCATTAAAAATGGCTTAATTCCCATGTTTGTTATTTGCATCCTATTTATTAAGTTTTTTTCATTTGTTATTTTCAAATTGTGTCGTGGTCTGTCAACCGTTTGTTACACAGTTTCCCTAGAGCGAAAATTGAACTTCATATCCATGCTCATAGATCACAGTATGAATAAGACTTGCCATACTCCAGTTGGCAGGTGGGGAATATCAGTGAATAACACTGGAATATAATTGGCTTTAGCATCTCATGTTGTGTCACCAGAAATTGCTTTATTCTTATAGAGCCTGACCTAAGAAACAAGGACATATTTTAAATTCCAGCTGGCTTAAATCACTGTATTAAGGGTTTTTGATAGAGCCGAAGTGTTATTACCAAGGCTAAACTGCTTGTTTTTCAAAATACTCTGTGGTTTGTGGGGGGAGATGATGTTCTTGGTTTCTGTCTTGACACATTAAAATACTGACAATTCTGATAGGGACATATGGCCTGCAGACAATGCACATTAAATTTTATGCCAATTTATCTCTGAACTACTCAGGGTGGTTGCTACAATTATTAAAAAGATGAAACTCTACTTTAATAGTGCTTTTATTGTTGCTGTGTTAAACATATGTTTGAATCTGATCCTCTTCCAAATTTCATTGCTAGTGGGCTAAGAACACAAAGAACATACCCCAGTCCTGATTAGTTAGTCCTGTGCAATACTACAAAAAGCAGCAATGGTAATTTCTCAGCTCATTAGGTGCATATTCATCTTAATGGGGCATCAAAGTTTAAAACTATAATGCATTCTTCTCATTTAATACTCCAGAGAACACGCACAGTAACCACATGAAAGCAAAAAGGATTTCAGAGCTGGGGCTGCAGAAGCAGGTGTCTTCATTCCCTTCCGGCAGAAAAGACAAAACTTGATTTTCTCTGATCCTGGCTAAATAATCTTGTTTTGCTACTCACTGATCATTCCAAATGGATAGTTGCAAGGCTCCTTATGCAGAAAAACAAATTTGTGTTTTCAGCCAAACTCTCTAGCAGGCTAAATATAAAGCTGTGCACAACAAATGTTGCTAAGTGTGGTCCAAATAACAAAATGCAGTAAAATAACTAGTGAAAGTTGATGATAATCTTTGCGGTAGCTGGAACAGAGATCCCATCTACAATGGAAAACGATCTGTACCTCAAGAAAGTTTAAAAAGAAAATTTTAAACGTCCTTAAAATATTTTCATCTACAAATATTTTCAATTAGTACCTACAGTTTAGAAGGTACACAGTATTTCCTAACTGTGGCTGAAAACCCTTTCAGGCTATAGTAAAGCCCTATCTGTGTTTACCAGCATAACCATATTACTGCTGAAACTGTTTCTCCCCGCAACCCCTCATCCCACCCCCAAAAAATCAGAGCACAGCTAGTTCCCAGCACTAGTTTTTCTGGATTTCCCCAGGTCTAAGGAAAACAAGAGCGCTGTATGAATTCTAAGCTTTTCAATTAATCCAATTGGATTCATGGAGCCAAACCTATGATTTTTAGTAGGTGGGGAGGCACCTGCTTATGCGGGCTGAATTTAGTCCATGTGGTAAAGCCTTTCTGCTGCACCCTGATTTGAAACATTGACTTTCTTAGCCGTGTCAGTTCTGTAGGATAGTCTGAATTCTACAAACAGCCAGATGGGATAAAGTACATTAAACCTAGATGCAGTGACTCTCAAAAAGCCCCAGCTCTCAGATGCTTTTTTTATTTTATTCTCCTGTAGCCATAATGTAACATGCTGCACAGAGTTACTGCTATTTATCTGTGAGATGGACCACAGAAGTCTCTTACTAATCAGCTCTTCTTTTCTTTAGTTTACATTGGGGCTATATTCAGGGCTTACATGTATTTAGGAAAGTACTTAAGCACATGTCCTCTTGCCATGCTTAAGTGCTTTCTGAAATAGGGAGCCCTTCTTGAATTAGGACCTAAAAGAGAGAACTCTGGCTATGCTAAAAACACTTGTATTTTATAAGACGTCTTTTCTATAAAAAGAGATGTACAAAAATTAATATTAGTACAGAATTATATAGTTGAAGTCTGAAATAAAATAGGGGATAATAGATCATAGGATTATACAGTGGCTGAATTATACAGAATAGCAGAGTAGGAAAGGAAGTAAGAGGGCTAGGCTGATGGGATTTGAAAGGAGATGAAAATGAGGCAGTGAGGCAGAAATGCTGCAAAGTTTGCCCAAGTGATAGGAGCTACCAAGGAAAGGTAGCTTTGTATCCAGTGCTGAGAAGTTTTGTATCCAGCGGTGGGAAGAACATGGGAAGAAAGAAAAGAGACAAATTCTTAGCTGGTGTAAATGGACAGAGCTCTGATTTCAGTGGAGCTGTATGGATTTATTCTAGCTAAGCATCCCCCTCCCCAGTCAGGAGGGAAGTATACAGAAAGTTGGTCCAAGAGATAGACTGGAGCAAAACCATGGAGCATTAAAAACAAGGCCGTTACATGCAATATCAAGTGGTTGTGGACTTGGTGAAGTTGTGTGACAGAGAGGGCTATATTTTTGTTGTATGAACTCCTGGCAGAAGCATCCTGCTTTTACTGCCATAAGAAAAGCAGGGTCTTGACTGATCAGATTCAATTTTATGGTCTTGTTCTCTTTATCTTTTCCCATTCTCCTCAGCTGTGGAGGTCTCGGTTTGCATAAAACTAATATTTGTGGACCAGAATGATGCTCTGTCTAGAAGGAAATAATAGAACATAAATTACAGAAATACAGGGGCACTTACTGTTCTGTTCAAATGATGCAACTCCACTGCTGTGAACAAATCTGCCCCATTGTAACCCAGAGCAGAATTGGATGGGTTATGTACTGCATGTTCTGTTTTTTCTTTTCTCATTTTGGTGGCTCAGTTTATTGCCTTGTTTAAATGTTTATTTCATTGCTTCTGCAGTACAGGTTTTATTAGGAAAAACACAAAATGTCCTCTTTAAGTGATGGACCAGTATACAGTTGCGAAATTCAATAAATCCAGCTATATACTTCCTTTGATCAACATAGCAGCGTACATCAGCATCTCAGCAAGTTTTTTCCACAGACCATCCATAGCATAAACTTGCAAGGAGAGAGGCTATCCATTCAAAGGGACACTGTACTGCAAGAAGATTAATATTAATTTTAATGCATCATTTTCATGTTCACAGAAGATTAACTTTACAAAAAACATATTGATGTACTAATAAAACTCCCTTCTCTGTCTGCTAGAGAAAGTATGGGGCTTGATCCCATTGGATTAGTTATAGGTTAAATGCAGGAATTACTGGGTGTGATCCTATGTGATCAATAAAATAAAATAAATCAATAAAGCAAAACCACTTGTCAGACAAAAAATTGTTCCCTACTCACTTTTATCAGACTCCAGAAGTGAATTTTAGGGTCATCTCAAACACCAGGTGAACCTAACTCAAGATTTATTAGCAATAAATATGATTGATATCATTTGTCAGCTTATTTGAACCGAGGAGCCAATTAATTTCGACTTGAATTTTATGCCCACTAGGTATAGCTGCTGCAGAGCTATCAAAATTATTTTATTTCCTTCATTCCTTCAAAATCATATATGATTCTTATGTTCTCAGTACCACGTGGTTTGTTCCTCTAATGTTTGCTGAAATCCTTGGACGGCAGGGACAATCTGAACAAACTGTAGGATTTATCCTTACTGACAAGGCAGAGCAGTACTAATTAAAAATATGGTGAGATGAAGACAAACTGAAGCCTGTTTGATATGAATTTCAGTTTGAAAATGCATAAAATACTCTTCCTACTGGGGCAAAATCCTCGCCCTAGTGGGGGCATTTAGTATAGCCGGTCAAGCCATCACGGGCTGTGTTGCCATAATGGTCCGCTAGTTACTTCGTCTTTTATCAGATGTAATTGTGACTGCTTCTCTGCTGGTCAGTGCTTCTTGATGGCACCATAGGTGCACACAGGACACAGTTTCAGACAGCCACTGTTTCTTTTAAACAATGTGCCATTTATATAGTCCTAACCTTGTGGTAATAACAGGGCTGAAGTGAAGCAAATGGGCAAGAATAGTCATGGCAGTATAGTAATAAAAAAAGTAAAGGCCATAAGAACTTAGGGTGCTGAGCATCTCTCAGGATCTGGACCCCAGAGAGGATGCACATTGGCTGTTTGGATCTTGGTTGCAATGAAAAGTCTTTCTCGACAAATTTAAAATGCACCTGACCATGTAACAGAGGCCAAAGGAAACCAAAATACACAAGAAACCATATTTTGGTGTCCTTGGTGGGCTGGCACTAGTCTTCAAGACAATATCTGTTTGTTACTGGTCATTTATTTGCAGTAGTGCCTCCCACTGAAAGATAAGCACTTTCCAAGCCCCAAGAGGGATGGTCCATGCTCCACGCAGCTCCTGATCAATTTCTTCCTTGCTGCTTTATTTTTGCTTCTCTAAGGCAGCAGCTCATTGCTATTCACTCAATTGGACAACCTGCAATTTTATGCTTTAAAAAGGGTCTCTACTTTGTATTCACATTTGATTTGTATGGGTCTTACACTATGCACATATATATAGCAGTATTCTCAACCTTTATGTTGCTACAGGGCAGGTTATGCTGGCCTCCAGTTTGCCTTTGTGTGTCATGCACAAGGAGCACAACATGAGTGCTCTTCTATGATTGTATTTAATCTGTATTAATTATGTATTGTCTGAATCAATATGCTCTCAACAGAGTGTTGTGTTCTCTCTCTTCCCACACTGTTTAATAAATCAGGAGCTAGTCTTCTGGCTTTGCATATCAGTGTTGATGCCATGATGGAGAAGCAAGTACTTGGACTCTCTGCCTCCTATGCCTATGTATAAATCCATAAAAACTGGTACCTTTTGAGGTCAGTTTCTTGTTCTCTAAAGGGGAAGGAGGTTTTTATATCTCTCAAACCTACAAGACACGCAACACATTCTATAAAAGGGGTGAAGTGAGAACTCCGCAAGCAATCCAACCCAAAGTGGGAGCAGCAGGAGGATCTGATGCCCAGAATGGAATTTCTAGGGTCCTGATATTTCTGGCAGGCGATGGCACAGCAGCATCACCTGAGGGAAGGAGGAAACAGGTCCTAGCTGGGAGTCCCTTATTTACCTCCTCTCCTCAAAAAGTTTGATCCCCTTCCCACACACACCCACCTCTCTCTCCCTTCCAAGGAGAGAGAGAAGCAGGAGGCCTGCAGCTGCCACTTCCTCTCTGAAAAGAGAGAGACCTAAATAAATAATACATGCCGTCATATACATAATCTCTCTTTAGAAATATCTTAATCTTCTAAGGTTCAGGTAATCCCATCACAGTACTGATTTCAAGACAGAACCAAAATACCAGTCTCCATCCTGGTCAGGGCTAAGCAGTGGCTTTCATACGAATGAATGAAGAGCACCTGGCTCCACCCTGAGTGTGCATGCGTGTGTGTGTGTGGTGTATATATTTATAAATAATATACTCAAATGAATTCTCATTCTGTTTGTCTGACTGTAGTCCTGCTTAGCAATGTGAACTCCTGTCAGATACTGTTTCTCTTTCTTTCCTCCTTTCTCCCGTCCTTGCTGCAGCTCTTCACCCCATCACCCCCTGGCATTGAGACCTCAGACAACCACTACCCCAAATATTGTGTTCCCTCTTCTAGCTTGATGTACGTTACCCACACAAGGATATGGCGGCCATGCCAATGAAGGTGCTGTTCCACAAGAGGTTTGCTGCAGACCAGGAAGCATTTTGTGGAGAAGAAGGAGCAGGGAAGTTGTTGGTCCATGCTAGAACACCTGAGAGAGGGACAGCCTGCAAGGGGGAAAAAACCCAGTCACTTCAGTGGGTAAAGTTCTACACACATGCATTAGATGATTTTATAAGGCTCTTCTCAAAGAGAACATTTTTCTTTAGTATCTATCCTTCATTATCACCCTGGACTCATTAAATTAATTTCCAAGTAAAAGAATGGAAATGCATTTATCAGAATTCTGTTTCACTAGTCCTTGGCAGGCCATTGTTTCTTCCTTTCGTTTTAATTTCACCATAGTCATCTCCTAATTAAAATTCATTTGATTTTCCCCAGGTTGTTAAAGACAGAAGATAATTTTCCCATTCTATAAACTAAATTGGATTAAAAGCATGGAACACCTGCCTTTTTGTCTAAGAGGATTTATCACACTATTTTATACAATAAAATATAGCATTACGAGCTTCCCACCAAAAAACTTAGAAATCTTAAGGTCTTTATTAGGGTTCATTCATAAAAAATATTTCATAGGTGCAGAGAGGGTATGTTTATTTTGTGCTGCAAACTTTATTTAATGTGAACCATTCATTGAAGCTATGTCTACAGTGGTGACTGGAACACATGCATGTGCACAGTTGTGTCATAACCCCCTTATTGTCCAACCTAAGCCCCAGAAGCATGTGCCTGAAGTTAAGTACAGGGCAAGTAGGGATAGCACATCCATTCCCACAATGCACTGAAACTTTTTCTTAACTCTTTCCCAATCTATAAAGGCCTCTGTCGCACCATTTTCACCAGTAGTAGCATGCTGCACTGATCACATCCAAGCAGCTTTCTGCTGCACTCTTTATAGAGCAATACAAATGACAATGGATCCTGTGCCAAGAACATCTGCTTGGCCTTCTGACCACACCAGTGCTGTTCAAGGTGTGCTCAGAGTACACTGTCCTCCGTGACTTCACTCCAAGCAGCAGGAACATTCACTGTACCGGGAAATTTCTCAGAGGCTGGAGCAGGTGGGCATTCAGCAGGCTCTGGCCCAGTGCTAGGAAAACATCAAACACTAGAAGCTCCTGTGCAGGAAGGCAAAAGACTTGAACAGTCATTCCAGGGGGATGGGTCACCAGACTTGCCTCTTCTATGAGGAGCTTGACCACGTTCAATCAAGGCTCTCAATACGGACCCTGAAATGGCTTTTGACTCCTTCTTTAACCCTGCCAGCCTCATTATCTGACAGGATGCTGATGAAGGCCAAGGCAAGGAGGTAGGAGAGACCATGAAGAATGCCATGGAAGACCTAGAGGACAAGAAGCATGTGATTCTGCATCTGTATCCAGGAGAACCACTTGAGGATGTGCCTCCCCTGCTCACTTCTTTCTTCCTCTCTCCTTTCCTCCACCATCGAATCTGAGGAGAACCCTGAGCCACAGCAGGAACGAGAATCCAAGGCTGGTAACTGATAATGAACCCCCAGCCTCCATACTAATATCCCTTCTTGCTCTGGTGTTAAATTCCTGATTTAAAGATCAAGGGCACTTGAAGTGCTGTGCACTGACTGTTCCTCCCTGGATAATACACTATGCATTACTGTGTCTCTGCATTTGAACTGCCGTGCTAAAGACATTGCATTGTCATGTTCTGTGCCCTTACAAAACTCTTCCATTGTTCCTCTGCTCTATCCAGCCTCCATGCCTCTCTACCCCAAAATGGTCCCCAACGAACATATGGTTATAAATCAGTCGTTTATTGATTTCTGATGAACCACTATTATGCAGTTGGCTAAAGTTGTTTCTTAAAAACAGATTATTAAGGAAACATCCCTGTTCCCCTCTCTCTGCATTTCTCATCCAGAAGTCAGGCAGCGATGGTCCAGGGACAGCGTGAAATGGGAGAAGGGAGGGGATGGGTTAGAAAGGTCCAGGTTAAGGATGAGACAGTTACACAAAACTTAGATTGTTGTCTAAAGTTAACAACAGCTGGGTTTTGTCCCTTGGAAGATTAAACAGTTACACACACACACCCCAATCTTACTGCCCCCTTACAAATGGGAGCTGTGTGATACTGGTGTGGGAGGAAGTGGAGGTGGGGGCAAAAGGAATTAGGTCCATGAAGGGGAAGGGAACAGAACACAGTTTTAGAACACTTTGATTGTCTGAGTAAAAGTAAGTCACAGCAATCTTATATCTGTGGGAAGATTACAACATTTATTATCCCTGTCATGAGTATGGGGAACAGCCATGAGCATTTACATGGTCAAGTATTCAAGTGCATGCCAGCGTAGACTTAGACTAAGTCCGCCACAGCTTTCATGGATTCAGAGCTAAAAAAGCTTTCTTGGGTTAGATATTGTACAAGCAATTTACTACATAAACTGATCTTCAGAATGAAGACTCAACTTTTTTTTAAGATTGAAGCCAAGGGCTGTTGTGTTTATTGAAATGAATGAAAGCACAAAGCATGGTATGTTCACTACAGTTTGGATGCCGTTTTGTTATTTTTAACAAACCTGTCAGCCAGTAATCACAAGCAGTTGTATTCTTCTAGTGACAGGGATGTGATCCTAAATGCACCGAAGTCAGAGTGTGTCTTTCCATTTATTTCAGTGGGCTTTGGATAAGGCCCTAGTGCATTTAAAAAAAAATCGTACCATATAATATGCAAAAAAATGATTTAGCAGAAAGATATGGGGTTGGACAGTAAGAGAGAAGTGAAAATACTGTTTTAAGGGACTTCCAAGGGAAAAATTTAGATTATCATCTCAGATTAGAAACAAGTGATTACTTTTCTTGTGTTCCTCTACAGTTGATTCCCACCTTCTTCCTGAAAAGGTTGGGGTTTTTTTTCTAAAACAAAAAAGGATTGAGTGAGCCACAGCTGGACTGCAGTAATCAATTAGTGCTCCGATATTTCATTGTATATTTGGTACTCTGACAATGAAAGAATTTTAATTAGCATAACTTTACTAGTACAGCTCAGGTCTGTGTTTGTTTGGATTAGTCTTCAGAAAGGAGGTTTCACTTTTGATTATGGCTGAGATGCATGTATGAGAACCAGTTTTCAGAAAGCTGGCCCAAGGCCTCTGTGGATAAAACATACTTACTCAAAAATGCATTTAGATGCACAAATTATTTGCATATGCAGTTACTCACTTGGCATATACAAGCACATGTGTACCTGTATCTTTTGTGGTACCCATGCTGAAAAAAATATGGCTTGTATATTAAAAAAAGTTCTGATCTCATAAACAAATGTATAGAACTGCCTTGTATGATTCAGCTTTTTTCAACATGTAATCAAGGCTACAAAAACCAAACTGTAACTCAAAAGTTGGTTATATTTATACTCTTCAGCAGTTGACTACAGCCTCCACACCCAGCCCAGGATTGCTGGCAGTCTCCTATATCCCTAGATCTCCAAGGTGACTTCTAGTGATATTGAAAAAGCCCCCATATACAGGAATGATGATACTAAAAGCATGTGGAATTAACACACAACATTATGCCATTAGAAAAAGACGTGCACAGAAACTGTTGCTCTTAATTCATGTCAGCCTAAGATAGCTGAAATAACTTGTAGTCTTAAACATCCACACTTGTACAAGAAAACCTATCTCAGGTTAACAATGTAAAAGCAAAAACACAACCTTTTTTTTTTGCAGTGAAGAGAGTGCCAGATTCACAGCACTCCTGGATACTAGATTTTATATTTGGAGCTCTGATTTACTTAATGGAGGTAGAAAAATAGATATTACAGAATGGATAACTTTCAGTCCACAAACCAAATAGTGATGTTTAATGAGGTGTGTAACTGATGTAATCTGGTGCTATTCATATTTATTAAGTCAAGAAAAGCTGTACCCATTCTCTTCAGACCAGCATTCTGAAATTTCAAAAGATAAGGTGCACCTCTAAACCTGGGAATTTGTATATAGCAGTTGTCTTAGCATCTCATGTTTTTGGAATGCACAAAACTGATAGAGATGACTGTCTTCTTTAACTGCATGTTTAAGTAACAAGTAGAAACTTCTTGTTATATATAACTCTATATATATAACTCTAACTCAGGAACCAATCCATGCAACAAACCTCGATGCCAACTCTGCCCACACATCTACACCAGCAACACCATCGCAGGACCAAACCAGATTAGCCACACCATCACTGGTTCATTCACTTGCACATTTACCAATGTAATATACGCCATCATGTGCCAGCAATGTCCCTCTGCTATGTACATCGGCCAAACTGGACAGTCCCTACGAAAAAGGATAAATGGACACAAATCAGATATCAGGAATGGCAATATTCAAAAACCTGTAAGAGAGCACTTCAACCTCACTGGACACACCATAAAAGATTTAAAGGTCAGCATTCTGCAGCAAATAAACTTCAAGTCCAGACTGCAAAGAGAGACTGCAGAGCTGCAATTCATTTGCAAATTTGATACTATCAGTCAGGGATTGAACAAAGACTACGAGTGGCTAGCTAACTACAAAAGCAGCTTCTCTTCTCTTGCTATTCACACCTCCAGTTTAGCTGCTAGAGGAACACCTCACCCTCCCTGATTAGAGATAACAAGCTCGTTCAGCCTCATTGGACTAACCTTATCATCTCCCACCTGGTTCTTGCCTACCTATTTATACCTGCCTGTAGCGAGGCGGTGTGGTGCCCGACCGCCCCGCAGAGGGACGAGCTTCCCCAGAGGCAAAAGGGGGCGGAGCTGGAGAAACCCGTGCCCCTCCCCCAGAGGTCAGCCGGCCGACCCGGAAGTATAAAAGCTCGGCCCTGGAGCTCACTTCGGAGGGAGCCAGCGGAGGGGCCAGAGGCCACAACCAGAGCTCCTGAACAGGAAGCCCCGGTGACCCAGCCTGAGCCCGGGAACTGGCCGAGCCTGCCCTGTGCCCGCTACCCAGAGGGAGAGGGACCGAGCCGACCCAGTCCATGCTACCCGAGGAGCTGCCGCCTCTGCCCCCAGACAGCGACTCGGAGGAGCCCATGGAGGTCACCGCGCCTAACCAGGTACCCTTTGAGGGGGAGTTAGGAAGTGGCCCGGGGAATGAGCCTGAACCTATGTCAGTGTGTTGCGGTCAGGATCCCCACTGACTGCAGCGGGTCTGTTACCGCTGCTAGGGCCCCGGGCCGGGGCGCAGTGGAGCGGGTGGGCCTGCGTCCCCCCTGCCACCCTTAACCAGTCTCCCCCTCAGCCAGACGCCAGTGCTAGCTGTCTGGTGCCGCTCAGCCCCTGCTTGAGGGTCTGAGCCCTGACTCTACCTGCATTTGTTGCCCGCCCTGCTTCAGGGCTAGGGCATGCTGAACTGGTGCCGCTCAGGCCAGGCTGAGCACTTGAGCCCCAGGCCTGGGTATTCCCCAGCCCGGCTGAGGGGGTGTGTAGCGAGGCGGTGTGGTGCCCAACCGCCCCGCAGAGGGACGAGCCCCAGTGGCGACCCCCTACACTGCCCCTGGATACTTCCACTGCATGCATCCGACGAAGTGGGTATTAACCCACGAAAGCTTATGCTCTAAAATTTTAGTTAGTCTTTAAGGTGCCACAGGACTCTTTGTCACTCAAGTAGAAACTTGTTATCCGAAATAATTTTTTGGAGCATATGATGGCAAATATCATTCATGTCAGTGAAATGATAGGCATGTCACACATATATATACTTTCTGGAGGAGTGGGGGGGAGAGTTGGTTTGTTTCCCCCCCACCCCAGGGGTTGAATATTACAATTCACATATATAATATAGGCTTCAGAGCACAAACCCCAGCCCAAACCACACTTTCCAAGTGCTGTCTGGACAGCATTTGTAGAGTGCTAACATGAGTCCTGCCAGCCTAATTCTGTCAACCCAGATGAGGAACTTCACTCCAAAATGGTGTGTTGACATAATTCTAGAGGCCTCCGCTGAGCATGGGAGCCCAGCTAGATGCTGTGCACACACCAAAGTGAGAATCTCTTTGTCTTGAAGAGTTTTCAGTTTGAGCAGACATGAGACAAAGGAAGGGGAGGGTAAACTGAGGCACAGACTGGCAAAGTGTCTTGTCCTAGGTCAGATAGCACATCAGTGGCAGTCAGGAATAAAATCCAGCTCTCCTGAATCCATGCTCTATCCATTAGGCCAGGCTCCTCCTGCATCCCCAAAATAGATTAATACAATAGTGATTCAAAGCTGAGTTAGACTAAATGCTACTGTATCATTGTTAGTTATACTGGCGTAAACACTTGTGGTCTGATCCTGGGCCCACTGACATCAATTGCAAAGCTCCCTTTGATTTCAGTGGTGAAGAATCAAAGCCTTGATGAGAAATGGACTATTGTCCTGCTAATACCAAGTGTAAAGCATATATTCTGCGTTGGAGGGAGTCAAACACTACCACAAACAAAATCACTGTAAAGGGTTCCCTATTCATGTAGAAATGTATAGCAAATATGTTCTGAATTTGCACAAGCAAGAGACATGATACACTGATTTTCATGAAACGTAGAATACATGTAGATCTGGTTGATAGATCAATGAACACAACTGATCGCTGAAGGAAGTCTTTACTTCATAAATGAATGAAAGCATAAGCTTGAATATCCTTAAGAATACCTCTGTGTTTTTTGTGAAGACCAAATTTTGATTTATTCTAATGAATGAAGTGCCTGCGTTACATCTCAAAAGTTTTGATTTCAAATCATGTTGAGATTAATTTTTTGATACTTTTTTGCACTGTTTGTTTCATTATTGGATAGGTAAGCATGGGCTTGATCCTGCAACTACAGCCACATTTTGTGCTTTGTAGCAAGAGCAGTCCTACTGAAGTCAATGTAGAAAGCCCCCTTGTTCTCTTTCATGCTCTCTGGACAGACATTCCATCCTGGACCTGAAAGAGATTAAGTATACACCACTCACCCCAGAATAGCTAGTAGGTGGGACACTTGCTGTAGATGTCAGAGATCATGGTTCAAGTTCCTGTCCTGCTTGACACAGGGGTGGTTCTGTATCAGGCAGATCAAGGATTTGAAGTTGGGATTCCCCAGCCCAGGGGAGTGTGCCCTGATCCTGGCCTAAGCCTTTGGGGAGTTCTTGATGTACACATACTTGTTTTTACATTAATAAATTCCCATTCTATATAGGGATTAGAATATGAGGAGGCATGGAGAGGGGAAGGAAACTGCAATATCTTAATTATAAAGCATACTTTATGTAATTACCTTAAATAATACCTTTATACGTCATTCTTTGGAAAATAATTGTACATTAGTTCTCAAGTATAATATTACTCTTTGTTCAGACTTTAAAATGCAAATACAAGCCATTTTTTTTATCCTGAGTACTACTTAGCAAGTGCAAATAAATTTAATTAGAAAGCTAATTTACTTCAGTGGCATGAAAAATGTATTTTATGTAACTTTAAAACGTATGTCTGCTGCACTAAGTCCCAAGGCAATACAGTGTTGAAAACTACGAAGCTGGCTTATTTCTGCCCATGAGGGAGTAGCTTGTGCAAATTTCCTAGAGCACTTATTGCTATAAGCAATATGAAATGTTTATGGACATGTCATGAAGAGTTTTTGTTTCAGACAGATGCATTATACACCATTAATTGTTAAGAGTCTGTGAGAAATGTGCACTGTTCCTTTAAACTTTCAGTAGGAAGCCAGGCAGATGCGGGACTGGATAAGTTCTAGAAAGAAGCTCGGCACTGAAGCAAAGGGAAAAAGTAATATGAGGGTGGGGAAAGTACTACATTCCTTATTGTAATAAAGTTCCTTGTTCAGTGTTAGAAGAAAGTGATCATTTTCCGACTCTTAGCGGTTACCACACCCATTATGAACCAGTGTAAATTAGAGGGACACAAACGAGCGGAGATTCTCAGTCCTCTAGGAGATTTTCAACTTGATAATCCCCCTGAATGACTTGAGTGGACTGAGCGATTCACCAGATTCTGAACTGCAACTAAGTTTAACAGAGCAGCAAGATGGTCTGCTCATTAGTTTATGCAATGAGGAGTGAATCTGAAAATATTGGGAAAGCATTTGTCTCCAGTGAAGGAGATCAGAATAACTATGACATTATCTTAAATGTTTGATGAGCATTTCATTCCAAAAAGGAATGAAATACATAAACATATATGCTTTTAGCAAAGCACGCAGAAGCCTGGGGGCGGGGAAAGTGTGGCAGTATTTTAAAGGGCCTTTGGTGAGACGTTGTGAATTTGGAAGCATGGAGAAAGAACACAAAAGATGATCTAGTAGGTGAGAGTTTCAGCAAGGAACTTTTTGAAAAATGACTACTAATGTTTAAGCCAGGAGTGACCAACTTCTTACCCAGGAACCACTTGCTCTGTAGACCGCAAATTATGGCCCTCTTGGATAGATTTTGTTAAAAAGAGAATTTGCGTGTGAGTATAAATAAAGAATATGCTCCCTAAGTAGTATCCTGGAATGTCTAAACTTACATGTTTGAATTGGCCCCCTCACAAAGGCGAAGGGTGTGCCTCCCAACTGCAGCTTATTGTGAGCAGGGAGAGCTTCTCTAACCAGCCGGTGTCCCTCCCTTCCTGCAGCTGCTTCTGATGGAACCAACTGAGAAAGGACTCCTTGATTCTCTGCCCTGGTGCGACTTAGAGCTTCCCCAGCCTTCTCTGACTTGCCCCACTGGTGGTAGCAGTAATCTGCATGATCCAGCCATTCTTCCTCTCCACCTTCAATGTGCTTCTTACACACGAAGTCATGGGAAGAAGGGAAGCACATAAGCCAAATACACTGATTCTACAGCAAATGGGGACTCCCCAGCAGCATTAAAAGTATTTCCAGCAGGGGACATGCAGGTGGATTCTACTTCCTTTGCACTACCTGAATGACACAAATGGAGCACAAACGGTCACAGAATCTGCCTCAAAGTATTGATTGAGATCTTTTTACTTTCTGGAAACAATGTGTTTGCCCCTTAGGCTGAAAAGGTTGGACACCACTGTTCTAGGTAAAAGCTCTGAAGAATCAGCAGAGGGCAGGGAGTACATACAGGAGTGATAAAGTTCTTTATTCAGTGTCACAAGAAAGCAACTCTCTCCATGATTAGTAATGCCTGCCCTTCCCCCTCATAAAAAAGCTCTAGCTGGACACTTTCTAAATTTATTGAGTAAAGAAGCTATAGACAGCTTTAGAGAGAAAAATGTCTAATGGATAGTGTGTGTAACTGTCATAGGAAATAATAGTATCCTCAGGTTACAAATGGCAAGTGGTTGTTGCTAGAATGAGAATTATTTGAAACTATATGTTGTTGTTTTAAGGGACATTTGGATATTTTCTGCCATTGCTTTATGGGACGTTTTAACAGAATATCTTAAATTTACTAAGAAGCATTGTGCTAGTAATATTTATGAAATTGTATTACACAAGGCAATACAAAAATTGTAGTAAAGTCATTACTGCAACAATAAAGCAAATGCTTTCATAAAAGTACCGGTGACCAAAATGTAAACATTCTGGGAGAGATTTTCAGCAGAAGAATGAATATAGCACTGAGGTCCATGTAGCTATCTTGATTTCCCCTACCTGAGGAACTAGCCCTCAGTCTGTCTGAGACGCATGAAAAAATAACTTTGATCAGAATTCATTACAAAATGCTTCCTCTTTGCAATACAGCTCATTGTTCTTATGCCATTTGAATTCCATAGTGCTGTGCAGAGCTGTTTCTTTGCACGCTGGGGGAGATTTGCATGGAGTCGTCTTTGTACAGTGTCTGGCCATATGAATAGCGGATGTCACTAATTATTGACTGTTAATAGTGAGAAAACCATTATGGCAGACAATAGGCTTTCCAGTCGCACTGCTAATTGTGTGATGAACTTACTTTGGCAGTAAATTGTCACATCTGCTGTGGAGTGAGATTACACTTAGGGAAATAGAATAAATACAGTTACCATTCTCATTTTTTTTTCTTTCTCTCGCCCCTAGATGATTTTTGAGTCACTTTGCAAAGAGCAGAGAAAACTTAACAGTCAATATGTTTTTAGTCAGTGACGATTTCTAGCTGCTTTAAACATGAGAGGCTGTTAAACCCAATCATCTGGAACCTTCTAGAATTGTCATGGCTCTATTCTCTTTAGGGAGCGGAGAGGAGGAATGCATTTTAAAGGTTTCGCAAAATGCTAAATGTATTTACAATCTTCTAGTTTTGTTATTAGTGATGGGCTCAACTTAATGCATCTAAAACTATCTTTATATTCCAATAAGCATTCAGTCAGATTTGCTTTGAGAATGTTCCTTATTACTCATTTCTTTTTGCCACCCTTCACCTCCATTGAAGTGGTCAGTAATTACTCTTCATTTATTCACCAACAGGGATCAATAATACTATAAGAGAACAAAGCCTGTCAAAAGGACGGCCAGAAATTTATACTTCAGCTGGACCTTAAAGTAATGTATGAAATATAAATAAGAAACTTTTGAGAACAGAGACTTTGTAAATTACTTCAGGCCCAAGACAACAGTAACTTACACACTGACACTTTACTATATATGTGGATATTACGCTCTTATTCATTATGCTGTTGAAAGGGGAAAGTGGTGTCGCCACAGCAACTGTCACATCATTTGGAATTTGAATATCAGATGGATGCAACTTCTTAAAGAAAAGGTACAAACTAATGTATAAAGTGTACTTATCCATTTTTAAAAGAAATATGCGGGGAGAGAACAAATTTTGATCTTTACATATTTGCCTTAGGTCAAATCTCTCAGTCCTTAGTCTGGCAAAACTGCAGCTGAAGAAAATGGAAGCTTTGCCCAAGTAAGGACACTTTGTTATCAATGTTAATATGTTCTACTTTTATCATTCTGAATATTCTTTTTCCCCATAAAGTGAGACACACAAGCCAATATTTTCATATGTGTCTAGTGATATTGGGTATCTCTGTTTTTTACGTGTCCCACTTTGCATGACCTGAAGGAGCCTTATTTTTGAGAGGGTGGGTACTCAGCACCCAAAATCAATAGTCCCTTTCAAAAATCTATTGCATCATGGACCAGCCTGAAAAATGGGCGAAATGTTTCATTCAACTGTTGTGTAGTTGAAGCAAGGAGCTTTCAACTATGTGTCTGGCTCATGTAACCCACTTCTCAGTACTGATCTCCCTCTCCCATATTAGGTTCCTAATCTTGGAATCCTCTTCCCACCCCAAAAGACATTTTCACCTCACATAACACTACACTCTCTTGCCATCATTTTAGCTGAGACTGGGTCAAATGCAGAAAATGGCAGAGGGATGAATGTGCCCATCGTAATACAGTATCGTACCAGTGCTTCAGTGTATTGCATCAAAGTGGTATCTTAGAATATTAGGGTTGGAAGAGACTACAGGAGTTATCTAGTCCAATCCCCTGGTCAAAGCAGGACCAACACCAGCTAAATCATCCCAGCCAGGGCTTTGTCAAGCCAGGCCTTAAAAACCTCTAAGGAAGGAGATTCCACCACCTCCCTGGGTAACCCATTCCAGTGCTTCACCACCCTTCTAGTGAAATAGTGTTTCCTAATATCCAACCTAGACCTCCTCCAGTGCAAGTTGAGACCTTTCCTCCTTGTTCTGTTATCTGCCACCACTGAGAACAGCTGAGATCCATCTTCTTGGAGAATCCCCTTTCAGGTAGGTAAAGGCTGATATCAAATCCCCCCTCACTCTTCTCTTCTGAAGACTAAGCAAGCTCAGATTCCCCAGCCCCTCCTCGTAAGTCATGTGCCCCAACCCCCTTATCATTTTCGTTGCCCTTTGCAGGACTCTCTCCAATTTGTCCACATCCTTTTCTGTAGTGGGGGGCAAAACTGGATGCTATACTCCAGATGTGGCCTCGCCAGTGCCAAATAGAGGGGAATAATCATTTCCCTTGATCTGCTGGCAGTGCTCCTACTAATGCAACTCAGTATGCCATTTAGTCTTCTTAGAGGAAGGGCACGCTGCTGACTCATATTCAAACTTTCATCCACTGTAATCCCCAGATCCTTTTCTGCAGAACTGCTGCTTAGCAGGTCAGTCCCCAGCATGAAATGGCGCATAGGATTCTTCCGACCTAAGTGCAGGACTCTGCACTTGTCCTTGTTGAACCTCATCAGATTTCTTTTGACACAATCCTCCAAATTGTCTAGGTCACTCCGGACCCTGTCTCTACCCTCCAGCATATCTATCTCACCCCCAGCATAGTGTCATCCACAAACTTGCTGAGGGTGCAATGTATCCCATCATACAGGTCAGAGGTGGGCAAACTACAGCCCACAAGCTACATCTGCCCTGCCCCTGAGCTCCCAGATGGAGAAGCTACTCCCAGCCCCAATCCTGCTGTACCCCCTCTCCCGCAGCCACACCGCCATGCGGGCAGCCCTCTGGGGGATGGTCCTGCGGGGCACAGCAGCAGCATGTCTGGCTCCAGCCAGGCCGCATGGCTACCAGATATGCTGCTCTGAGTAGCATGGTAAGGGGGAGGTGGGTTGGATAAGGGGCAGAGGGTCCCAGGAGGAGGTCAGGGAACAGGGAGCAGGGGGCAGTTGGATGGGGAAGAGGTTGCAAGGGGGTCAGGAGATGGGAAACAAGGGGGGTTGATAAGCATGGGAATCCCAGGAAGTCTGTCAGGGGGTGCAGATGTGGATAGGGGGTACAGCAGTCAGGGGACAGGGAACACGGGGGTTGGATAGGGAGTGGGGTCTTGGGGGGGTATTGAAGGGGGGTTGGGGGACAGGGCAGTCAGAGGACAAGACACTGGAGGCATTGGATGGGTCGGGGATTCTGAGGGGGACAGTCAGGGTGCAGGAAGTGGGAGGGGGTGAATAGGGGGCAGGGGCCAGGCTTTTGGGGGAGGCACAGCCTTCCCTACCTGGCCCTCCATACAATTTTGCAACCCCAATGTGGCCCTCAGGCCAAAAAGTTTGCCCACCCCGATCCAGATTATTAATAAAGATGTTGAACAAAACCAGCCCAGGACCACCCCTGAGGCACTCCACTTGATACCTGCTGCCAACTGGACATGGAGTCATTGATCGCTACCCGTTGAGCCCGCCCAACAATCTAGCCAACTTTCTAGCCACCTTATAGTCCATTCACCCAATCCATATTTTTTTAACTTGCTGGCAAGAATACTGTGGGAGACTGTATCAACAACTTTGCTAAAGTCAGCATATCAAGTCCACTGCTTTCCCCATATCCACAGAGCCAGTTAACTCATCACAGAAGGCAAGCAGGTTTGTCAGGCATGACTTGCCCTTAATGAGTCCATGTTGACTGTTCCTGATCACCTTCCTCTCCTCCTAGTGCTTCAAAACGGTTTTCTTGAGAACTTGCTCCATGATTTTTCCAGGGACTGAGGTGAGGCTGACCATTCTGTAGTTTCCTGCGTTCTCCTCCTTCCCTTTTTTAAATAAAAGCACTATATTTGCCTTCTTCCAATCGCCCAGGACTTCCAGCGGCACAATGCAGTGTTGCAATGCAGTTGCCCCAAAGTGATTGGAGGATTTGTGAATGTTGCTCAAGATCACTGCCTTTTTTGAATTATTCATTCATCTAGTTTTCATTTTATGCCTTGGTTACTGCAACTCCTTAGACTCTCCTCTGTGGCCTTCTGAAGTCACTTTTATCCAAGCTTGGGACTCCTGAGAACACTGCAGCAAATGTTATCGCATGACCTTGAAAGACACATGTCATCACACCCTGTCCCCCTTGTATACATTCTACTTTCCACTATAAACATCTCTCACTTAATGGACAATGCTCTTCATGCTCACTCTCTGCTATTGTCATGGCTTCATTTCTCCCTGAATCCCCTCTTTGGATCTTCCACTCTGGCAAATGTTACCTCCTTTCAGTTCACTGGCTCCCTATTCTTCTGTTTGAAGTTTTTATCTTGCTGCCAGTCCTCCAGTTATCTGCAACAGTCTCCCCCATAGACAGCTGTCCAGCTCACTGACTCACCATCCGGTTTAAATATCTCTCTCAAACATTACAATCTCCCTTTACTCCTATGCTGTCTATGACTTGTAGCTGCCAGTTGGGCCCTTTAGCCCACCACTCACTATTAACATAGCAACCCTTCTGCCTTAATCACTTAATCATCTGTCTCCATTTATGCTTCCTTCTTCCTATTGTAACATTTTACAATGTAATCCATTGGTATAACATAACTTCTGTGCATAGTGAGCTATTTGTATGACAGATGCACTACAGAATTAAATTGTATCGCATTGTGCAGAAGTAATAAAATGGTAACTACTGGAGCTAGCAATTATTTTCACAATAACTTCCATAATATCCTGCTCTTCAGTTTACGGGCTGCCCTTGCAAGGGCAGAAGAGAGCATTTCTTGGTAGAATTATTTAATTTCCATTCAGAATTCCAATTTCCTCCAAAGCTGCCTGCTATTTAAAAGCACATGACAGCATTCCCACAGTGATCATGAGGAATACAGACTTTTCTCATTTAATTCATTTTAAACAAATAGTGGGGTTTTTCTGCTTCTCTTTGAAATGCCTAAATGAATTGGACAGCTTTCTTTCTGAAATGCACTTTCTGCCCAAAGCACTGCAGAAGTTATTGTTTCATGAAAGTGGGGGAGTGGGTGACAGTGGTAGTACATACTTTTTGATTCCTAGAGTCCAAAGCTGGAAGGGACCATAGTGATCATCCACGCTGACTTCCTGTATAACATAGGCCATAGAACTGCCTCAGAATAATTTCTAGATCATAGAAATAGTAATGAGCTTAATCTGCAGCAGAGGAGATTTAGGTTAGACATTAGGAAAAACTTTCTAACTACAAGGGTAGTGAAGCTATGGACTAGACTTCCAAAGGAGGTCAGGGAGTCCCCATCACTGGAAGCTTTTAAAAACAAGTTGGACAAACACTTGTCAGGGATGGTCTAGGTTTATTTTGTCCTGCCACGGTGCCAGCTGAATTCTCAAAGTCCCTTCCAGGCCTACATTTCTATGAATCTATGATTCTTTTAGATAAACATCCAATCTTGATCTAAAAATTGCTAGTGATGGAGAATCCACAACACTTAGTAAGTTGTTCCAATGGTTAATTATCCTCGCTGTTAAAAACTTATACCTTATTTCCAGCCTGAATTTGTCTAGCTTCATCCTCCAGGCATTGGATTGTGTTATACCTTTCTCTGTTAGATTGAGGAGCCCATTATCAAGTATTTGTTTCCCATGTAGATACTTACAGACTGTGATCAAATCTCCCCTTAAGCTTCTCTTTATCAGGTGAAATAGATTGAGCTCCTAGGGTGGATACCTATAAGACATGTTTTTTCTAATCCTTTAATTGTTCTCATGGCTCTTCTCTGAACCCGCTCCTCTTTATTAGCATCTTTCTTGAATTGAATTGTGGACACACAACTGGACACAGTATTCCAGAAGCAGTCATGCCAAATAGAGGTAAAATAACCTCTCTCTTCCGACTCAAGATTCCCTTTTATGCATCCAAGGATACATTAGCTCCTTCAGCTGCAGCATCACAGTGGGACTTCATGTTCAGCTGATTATCCACCACTATCCTCAAATCTTTTTCACTGCTTCCTAGGAGAGAGTCCCCCATCCTGTAAGTCTAGCCTACATCATTTGTTTCTAGATGTGGACATTTATATTTAGCTATACTAAAATACATATTGTTTGCTTGCACCAAATTTACCAAGCAATCCTGATTGCTCTGAATCAGTGACCTGTCCTCTTCATTATTTACTGCTCGCCCAATTTTTATGTCATAGTCAAGTGCCTTGCTAGAAACATGCCCATTTGATGATGATTTCTCATTTACAGTTACATTTTGAGACCTATTATTTAGCCAGCCATTAATCCATGCAACGTGTGCCACATTGATTTGATATTGTTCTAGTTTTTTAATCAAAATGTCAGGAGGTACAAAATCAAACACTTTATAGACATCAAAGTACAGCACATCAATCATATTACCTTTATCAACCAAACTTATAGGCTCATCAAAACAGGTATCAAGTTAATTTGACAGGATCTATTTTCCACATTGATTGGCATTAATTATATTGCCCTCCTTTAATCTTTATTAGAGGCCCATGTCAACCACTCCATTATTTTGCGCAGGATTGATATTGATTGACAGGCCTATAATTCCCCATGTCATCCCATTTACCTATTTAAAAATTGTCACAACATTAGCTTTCTTCCAGTTTTCTGGAACTTCTCCAGTGTGTCAGGACTTACTGAAAATCAACATTCACAGTTCAGCTAGCTCCTCAGCCACCTCTTTCAAAACTCTTGGATGCAAGTTATCTAGACCTGCTGATTTTAAAAAATGTCTAACTTTAGTAGCTGCTGTTTAACAGCCTCCTTGAGATACTAGTAGAATCAGTGTTATCTCATTTCTTAAAATCTAACTACATTGTGTTTGATTCTGCTGCAGCTTGAGTTGTAGGTGAAGGTCAGATGGGTTTGCATTTCATCCAGATCAGTTTGTCATCCCTACTTATAAATAAAAATGGCAGAAAGACTAGATGATGCCTAAGAAAAATAAGAATATGGACATTTGTCTGTTCTACACATCCTAATATATTTGCTAAGATCGTAATAAAAGATTACCATCCAACTGATATAAATTATGGGGTGACAGTCTTGTTTTTATTACTGGATCTTTTATATGGCCTGAGTTTCCCTCAACTTTAGTTTTCATTTTTGACTGTGTGTGTAATGATGCAGTCATTCAGCAGGGGGCTCAGCAGGCTTTGATCTTTGTGTAATGCAACCTTAGTGATTGACTCATTCACCCAAAAAGTAAAAGCAAAGGAAAATTGGATTGTGGTCTTTTAATACAGCCCAATACACCATTTGATTTAGACTTTTAATGATAAGGAGCAGCACATGCAATCCAAAAAGAGATTATAACAGTAAAATATAGGTTACTGTACAGGAACACGTCAAGAATCTCCAAAAGTAATTTAACCAAGATTCATAGAAAGTTAGTGAAGAGAGACAAGAGTGAATGTATTGGAAACCACCACAATACAACTTCCAGAACTTTGCTATTCTCACAGTTTACTAGGAATAATCTATTTAGCATATAAGGCCTGGGCATTCAGACTAAAGAGGTGCCCCTGTGATGTCAAAAACTTGCATGAGTTTTGTCATTCTAAATAATGAGGGAAGAGTATAAGGCTGACCATGACACGCTAACACATTATGTGCTAAATGGTGTTTTAAAACATAGCATCATCCATTTTCCTAGCCTGGACAAGTCCTTAGAGATTTCACCCTAACCATACATGCACATCCTCTTCCCTGTTAACCTGAGTAGCTTGATTTTTTTCCTCTCTATCTCTTTTCAACCAATTAAATAAGCCAAAATGTGCTCTAATGAAATCTTGTAATCTTTGGCAACCCTGACCTGCATTTTTGTAGCACAGATACTCATAATGAGTCATCATAGCACATCTTCTGTTTGAGTCTCTGTTGTTAACAACGGAAAAAAAGTGATGAAAACAGTAGTAATAGAAATATTCTCTCCCATGCCCTCAAACTCTTTGAAGTGGATATGTTGATCAACTTTTTTTTTGTAGAGGAGTCACCTAGATAGGTGAATAGTCTGGCACTTACACCCTCATGCACTGGAACAATGGAATCAATATTTATAAGTAAATCACCATTGGCAATTAAATGGAGAGAGGCCCAAAGTTCAATGTGATTAACAGACTGTACACAAAAGGAAAAACAAAAGATGCCAACATTATTTCTCAGGTGTTAGCATACTATCAACAGTTTTTGTTTTTTGCAGTGGGCCAGAATCTGACACCTTTGCTCACATGGTGTAGCATCTTCATGAGAGGTTATGTTGTTGTTTAACTTATCACAACCTGGCCTTATGGAAGCCTACCTCATAGCACATACGTCCACTTTCACTTGCCATAATACAGCTTAAATGCATTGCCAACTGCATAACTATTATACTCCTTTTTAAATACCATGTCGTCCCATATTGGTTCCAAAACATAACTACGTCTAAATAAGCAACAATGTCCTTTTATTTTATTTTTTCCCTAAGCTAAATTTATTCATGCAGGGTAAACCAGGTTCAGGATAGCAAATATGTTAGAGAAAAGAAGACGGGCTAAATGTTTTATCCCTCACTTTCCACATCACTTAAGTGCTGTGATTGATAAAGAGTGGTATTCTGTTAAAATATCACTCAACTGATTTTCTATTACAAAAATAATAAATAAAAGAACATTGTTCTTATTAAGTCTAGGAGAAGGGATAATATAATAGTGCTTATATACCCACCAGTGTGTAACTGGTATCTTCTAGTCTAGAAATCAGGAGAGCTCCAGGACCTTAAGAGCAACATTAAACAAGTTAAAGACAACAAATTGTAACTGCAAAAATTCTGGTCGGCATAAATAAAAATACAAGCAGAGAAGAGCTATAGGAACAAGCAGAACAAAAACTGTAATGAACTATCTGGATCCTAGAACCCTTTCTGAATCTCCCTGGAACAGCTACTGAAATGAGGTACAATAAAACCTTTAAAAGCAAACCCCTCAAAATCCAAAACAGGTGATTGTTTGGTAAGGAGACTTCACTGGCTGTGACCTTCCGTTAGGGGCACACACCACCAATTCTCAAATAAATGAGAGAGAGCAAATCGGCAGGATGCTCTCTAAGGACTAAGCAATGTAATGCCGTGTAGTTTGTAACTGTATGGATATTTGTCGCCACATGCTGCATGAAGGACACCCAGTGTGCACACTCTTATTAATGTGTTCCATCTCTTGTGGTGTGTGACTTGTTTCCCCACGTCCATTATGTAAAGCAGTATGGTACTTGGCACATTGCACAATAGTGGCGTCAATGAAGTATGCAAATACTTGATGATGGCACAAAACAGCAACTTGTAGCTTCCTTTTTGAATTTTCTTCTACCTTAAAATTCTCATCTTCACCACTCCCCCACCAGGCTATTATCTGTGATCTTGCCCTAGAAAGTAGCTTTCTCAAGAGGGGCATCAAACTTGCCATCTCTTATAGATTTCTTGCATCTTTGATAAATAATTCATACTTCTGTCAAAAGTTTGGACAATAAGTGTTTTCTTTTAATTATTCCCAATTATTTTTTCCACTCAGCACATGGTGAGTTTCTTGTTGAGAAGCAGGCTGTTTTGTCTTCACAATCCCAGAGAACAAACCGAAGAGAAATGTTTCTCTATTTGCTTACCTGCTTGCTGTGACTAAAAGAAAAATTCCCCTCTTAGATCCACATGGCAGATCTCAACTCAGAAATTCAGCTCCCCAGGGCAGTGAGACTCGCGTTAATGTCAGTAAGAGGCGAAAGGTGCCACATTGACAGCTGTGGATGCTGAAGTTTCCTTTATTTATTTTTAATGTAATAAGCATTTTAATGCACTGAATGAGACAATTGCCAGCACAATTGCAATCTCAGTACCAAAAAGAAAAACTCTCTGAGAGGACGCATGAGAATCCATTAAGTTCTCAGTTGGGCTCAAGTCACTGGGGCAGTGGGTAGGATAAAGGTTCCATATGCTTCTCTTTATGAGCTAAATACACCCCTGAGTAAAGGAGCAACACAAGCCTCATGCACCTCTTTACTACTATAGTAGGAAGAGGGCCTGAAACATAAGCCTATGTATCAGAGGCCTGGTACGGGGTCTGAGGCCTGGGCTAAAACAGTCAAAACTTTGCTGATATAAAGCAAAGTTAAGCTGTGAGCAAGAGGCAGGCTCTGCTCTCAGGGTTTGGCAAGCATAGGGCTGACATTGCAAAACCATATTTCTAAGAGGTGCTAAGCACAAAACACTCACACAAGCACATTCCAGAAGGGTGGTACCAGAACACCGCGATACCAGCACATTCCCCAGAGATAACAGGAACACACTGACAGCATGATGAATAGAGATGTTTTAATCAGACATACAGGTACAAGGCAATGGGTGACACCCTGATACGTCACGGGGAGATACGTAACTTGTTTGTACTGGTGTATAAAGATGTATCTCGGGGAGTGTCTTTGGCCAGCCCAGGAGCGGTGGAAAGTCCTACCACTGACTGAGCTGCATCCATTGTCATGGGCATACATGTCTTAGTATCCATGAGGAATCTGCCAAGTGCTATTACCATGCTTCGTCAACAATAAACGCACCCTGGGCACCTTTGCACCTTACCAGATTTTGTGGTCATTGGGCAGTTCACTCAGGTTCTGCTGTGCCAGCTATCTGCACAGAGCTGGGACAGCATGCACGGAGAAAGCACACACACGCACACGCACACACACATCTGACAACAACAACTACTTAAGCCCTCGAAATAAGCTCTAAGGCCCAACCCCCTACAGGTATTTAAAACAATTAGTCCCCAGATTTAGGTGCCTAAATCCTGTTTTCCGGTGCCACAATCCACAAAAACTCCATGTGGCTGCTGCCTAACTTTCTAGCTGCCTAAATTCAGATTTGGCAGTAAAAGTTCCATAGGCACCTATGTTCCTGCCTCAGTGCATGCACCTCACTGTCGATGTCTATCTCCCTCCTGGCCCCAGAGCGATCCACAAACCGGGAGAAGATAGGTGTTCCATTGCCTGACTTGCAGCCCAGGGCTTACCGTACTTGCCTGGGATGTCTAAGATCCCTGGTTCAAGTTCCTCCCTCTGACCCTCCCTAATGAGAAGGGATTCAAACAGGGAACTACTACCTCTCAGGAGAGTCTGATGTAAATCTTCCTTATGCTGTCCTATTAACGTTGTTCCACTTTAATTAAATATTAATTGAGCCAGAGAGAGTTAGAAGCACCCTGTAACCCAGTGGGTAGACCACTCACCTGGGAGATGGCACATTCCTGGGCAGATCCCTGGATGGAGAAGGTATTTGATCTGAGTTGTATCCCACATCTCAGGTGAGTACCCTAAATGTTGTAAGGGAGCTGTTGCTGCTCCTCCTCCTCCCACTTCCCAGTTGTTTTGTGTGGAATTAGGTGGCCTCTGAGCATGTCTACTGAAACAGGTACTGCATGTGAGTTAGGTGGAATAACACCCATCTTCCCCCAATGCATGGATCACTAACAGAGATACTGCAGCCCAGGGTTAGACAACTATCTCCATGACAGGAGCAGGGCTTCCCATACAGCCCTCTGGTCAGCATCTCCCACTGATGAGTTTACGCACCTCCCCACCTACCATGCTGGCTTTTGTGGCTTGCATTTCTGGGCTGCTGTCATTCCCCATTTGTCGCAGAAGGAGCCTAAGTGCCTAACTCGGGCATTGTGGATACAGTGTTGCTCCTGTGATTTCCTAGGCACTTAAAAGTTTGCCCCTTTGTGGGGCCAGTGTTCCATCTAATTTTCCCACCCATGTGTGGAATGAATTTGGTTACGTGCACCAATATGGAGGTGGTGTGTGACGCATTATCTCCATATTGGTGCAGATAATTCATGTGGTGGAGGTGGGACTGAGGGGTTCAGAGTGTGCCAGGGGGCTCTGGGCTGAGACAGAGGGTTGGGCTGCAGGCTGGCTGAGGGTGTGGGCTCTAGGGTGGGATCGGGGATGAAGGGTTTCAGGTGCAGTCTGCCCCGGGGTTATGGTGCGGGGAGAGGACTCCCTCCAGCTCTCTCTCTCTGCAGCAGCACCTGGGCAGGGAGGAAGAGGTGCCTCTTCCCGCTGCTGCAGCTCCAAGGCTGGGCCCATGGGACACATGCCTCTCCCTGGCTGGGGCAGGTTGGGGGCTGAGTTAGGGCTGGAGCACCTGTCCGCTGGTTGCTGTGGCAGGTCAGGAGCTGGACTAGGTTGGGGCTGGGGGAGGGACGCCTATCTCCCAGCCACAGCAACTCTGGGGCTGGGGTCGTGAAATAGGCGCATCTCCCATGGCCACATCAGGTCCAGGCTGGGCCTGCAGAGGGGCAGTGATACTTGTATGATACTTCTCTGCCCAGGGATCTTGCCATGGCAGGTCTGGGGCGGGGCTAGGTTTGAACCAGAGGAGGGGCACCTCTCCCCCTCGCCATAGCAGAGCTGGGTTACCCAAGAGCCTGTGTGGTGCTTAATAGGCTTCTGTGCAGTCATGCAGTGGCACAGCTTACAGGGAACTTAGATCCAGACCTACGTACATAGGCTTTATGCTGGCCCTCCACTGAGGTGCGAATTCACCCTTTATCCCCGCAAGCAGGTATGGCATGACAAGCAGCTGTGTAAAACATAAGAGAGCTAGAACAATACTTTGTTGTTGTGATACATTTTTTTCCAAATAAAAACAGTGAATTCATATTTGTAGCATTTGTGACTTCTGTTTGCTTTCCGTGAACATGTTGTACGTGCAACATTTTGCTGGCAGGAGTGTCCACTGAAAGAGAAAGTGGAACAGAAACTCAAATGAGTACAAGTTTGCAGGAGTCCTTGCACAAGAAATGTTCATATGGCCAACCTTGAATCCCGTGTGGGTTTGGGTCACTTCCTTACTCTGGTGATGAGTGCTCTAGAACTACCAGTGTAGATCACTCAGTCAGGGAACAAGCTACACACTATCAATTGAGTCATCAGTCAAATAACACTGTCTGATTTGGCATAAGCCAACTTCTAACTATTGGGGGTTACAAGGAAATTTTCCATAGCGACGAGTTACTGTATTTCATAACTGCCTATCACAGGGCTTCATCCTTTGAAACACCCAATACTGCTCACTGTTGTACACTGGATACCGGACTAGGCTAATCATTGGTCTGATCCTGTATGGCAACTGCTATGCTCCTATGACTTGTGACTATCCATACTCTAATACGGTGTTTCTCAAATGCAGCCACCATGGCCGCATGCAACTGCCAGGGGCTTTTCTTGTAGCCACAGTCTCCTGGGTTGTTATGGGGCGTAGGGAGCAGTGCAGCTCCTGGATGCGCTGCCTTGGTGTTGGGTGCTGGGGCTGCCAGCAGAGTTGGGTCCTGCTCCCCCTCCCTCCACACACACACACACCTGGGCCACAGTTCTGGTGGAGCAGTTTGCCAGTGAGTTCCCCACCCTCCTGGGGCAGCGGGACTCAGGCTTTGGGTTTCAGCCTTGGGGTGGCAAAGTGGCAGGATCTGGCCGCAGGGCTTCGGGCTCCATCCACCAGCTGCGCTATGTCAGGCGGCAGGCCCCCTGCTGCACCTTTCTACTCTCTTCGTCTCTGGCCCCTCCTGCCTCCCCCCAGTTCTTTCCCCTCCCCATCCAGGGCTTAAATTGTCCCCTGCCTTGGCGGGGCTGAGTAAGTCTGCTATGAAAAGTGATACTTGTACGTTAATATCACTTTTCACAATAGACTTACCAGCTAGCAATAAATAAATTACAATGATTCTGTGATTGGGATGTGTCTCTGTGCCTGCTTATTTGTTTCTCCTAAAGCTAATTAAGTATTTTAGAGAAAAGTGAGGCCACCAAACGATTTGTCCTGAGAACCCCTGCTCTATAGATGTACTGAGCAGTTCATAAGTAGCCCATTTGCTTACACAAAGTGTTCACCTAAAAATTGCAAAAAGCAAATACCTTGGTAAACACCACCAATTCTCAAATAGAGGAGTTCACTTAGCGCAATAAAGTGTTCATTGTTTACTGAGTGCTAAAGCAATGGCCTACTAATATGCTTTCAACCCAATCTTGAAGGAATAGTTCCCTCTAGGAAATACAAGTTATGTAAATGCTGATCTCTCACTGACTGAGTGAATGAGAGAAGGGGATTGAAAGATGAGCAAGTGAAGATAAAATGCATGAACAAAAATATTAGTAACAGGGAAAAACAAAATGACTAGTGTTGTATTTTCTCAAATTGCAGAATGCATCCAGATTCCCTGAGTCCTGCTGCTAAAGGATGTAGTCATTTGTATTTTCTTTTTATAAAATACAGGAGACTTATTTTCCCCACCCTGCCTGAAATAAATATCAAACTTCTGCCGGCAGCCCTTTGCTGTTGAGAGCAGAATTACCCACAGTGCCTCACTTCCTGCTGATTTCTTATTGCCCCAAACCCTTTCCTTAAATTAGCCACAGGTGGGCTGGCTAGAGTCTAATGGCAGGCAATTATCAGGAAGGAGCTGACAGATTCATTCTCTTTTCCCTTTGGATCAAGCTGGAAAGTAAGGCAACAGCTGTTATTCTCCCCACCACCCCTTTTCAGGGGGCTAGCAAGAAATAAACAAACCAAATTAAGGCTCCCCGTTCAGTGGGAGATGCTGATTTCTTTTCCCAGCCTTAGCCAGGCTACCCCACTCAGTTACACGGAGGAGTGATATTGCCCAGCGATTTAGAGTGAAGAGGGAAAAGGAAGTATTTTTATACACTATCCATGTGCTGTTCAGAGCTGCTAGTTACAACTGTAGGTGCTTCTCGTGCAGAGAATAAGCTTAGAGTACAAGGGAAACACTTCCAGTCTTGTAAAGAGGGGTAAAATGGGGCTCTTACCTTTCCACTTTGATGACTCAGCCCTCAAGAGCTCCTGTTGTCTCCCATGTTGCTTTAGTCCATAACTACAGTATTTTCCTAGAGAATGTGCTTTTGCAGGGTGCTCATTCTCCCAACCACAAAGCCAAAAAGAGTATATAAAATCCAAGTACTGTCATGAGGCCAAGAAATCCTAGGTCTCTAGCCTCTCAGGAAAGTATAACTTCCTCCTCATTCTCTGTTCCAACTTGGAGGAAGGGAGACAGTTGATAAGGCCAAGATGATGTCATAGAAAAGGTCCAGTTTTCAGAATTAGGCTGTAGTCCCTTCTCATGCGAGCCTTCAAAATGAGGAATTCTCCAGAGGAGAGTTCTCTTCCAGTCTCCGATTTGCAAGAAAAGATGATAGATTCAGAATAGAATTGCCCAGGGAATAACCCACCCAGTCACAAAGTGTATAAACTCCACTTGGCCAAATACATTGGGTTTATTTTGGTTCCTAAGCTGAGAAGGGGTGTCTGTACCCAGGCTCTAGGTTGCCCCTTCTCAAATAGATGTAGTGAACAAACATACCAAATAGTCTGTGGGAGACTGAGCTTCTGCCTCTGCTCCTCAAGCCACCATATTCTGCATGGTTACCTGCAGGACTTCACCTTCTTAGATATACCATCTACTGGTTCCTGCCAAGTCTAAGGGTATGTCTGCACTGACGTACCCCCATATCTGCCTTTGTGCATGGGATACAAACTCTTTCCAAAACCCAATTTAACCCCTGCCCTGGATGATGGCACCAAGCTATTCAAGGGAATCTCAACCCACAGCCATCAAAGAGGCTGAAGATCATGGCAGATTGTGCTTCCCCAGATGAGAAGAGGGTATTGGTGAGGAGCCTCTCTTGAGGGCATGATAGTGAGATGTGCAGCAGCCATGTTTTATGACCTGTTCCTCCTGCTGCAGAGCAAGTTTTTAGGTGCTGCCTGGAGGGGGATCAAGGGGTTATGAGCGTCCTGCTCCTGCTTGGTTAGTGGGGAAGTACTAGCTGATAAGAGAAAAAAATTAATATAAATGTTCTTTTAATATGCATTAAACAATGTTTCCATAGATTTATTGTAGTAAGTCTCAGACCTCCCACCCTTCGCTTTTTTTTTTTTCCTGTTTGCTTTGGCAAAAGCAGCTACCTCTTTCCTGAAATTATGAACCTCCACAAAGGCCATTTCTTTATATATTTTAGAGATTCACTCTCTTTCTCCTTACTTAATCATACAAGTAGATGTGTCTTTGATTGCTTCTTTCTTGTATGTTCATCTGCTTGTGACAAGCAGACTCTTTTAACTTTCCTTCCATGTAGTTTATGATGTAAGCGCATACATGTACAGTTTTATCTGTTGAACTCTTCTTCGGTATTCTTCTTTATTGTTCCCTCTTTGCTGCCCTTATTTACTGTCTCCCTTCCCAAAGGTACTATCATTCTTTCTTCCTTGGATGAGTCAAAGAGAAAAATGGGGAACTATGGTTACTGGAATGTTTGCATTTGAAGCTGAGATCTAAAACATCTCAATCTATGCAGACATAGAGGAAGTCTTTTATTGTTTTCAAGTTTCAGTTGCTAATGAAAGAACTTTAGTCCTGGCAACATTCCTGGTAAGTTACCTATATTAACAGCAAGTATCTGACTCAATGTTGTGCCATTCCTCCACATCTGTATACCTGTTTTTTTATTACCTGCCAGTGCTTTATATACTTTTTTGCATTTTATTTCATGAGTATTGAAATCTGTTTTAAGTGCTACTGCAACAGAACTCTGTCATCCATTTAACCAAAGCACCCCTAAACTTTTCCTACCAAGCTAGATTTACTGTACATACTGTACTCTTCAAAATGTGGAAACAGTTATTCTGAGTAAAGAACAGTTTTCATTTTCTTAATTAACTTTTTTTATTGAGGGTTTAATGTATGCTCATTACAGCATTTGCAGGTCCCTTCTGAAAAGTCACTGTAAAAATGGCATCAGGGGGTTCCATGTTTATTGTGTTTCCGTGATTTCCAGATCAAATGTGCTCATTTCAGAAGTAAAACATGTTTTTCTTTTTCTGACTGGCAGACTTGCAAATTCAACTAAGACTCTGAATCAAGCTGAGTTTTTTTCCTTCTCATGCATCTGCAACAGCAGGCCAAATTATGGCCTCTGATTTTTTGTTTCTGTGGGGCTGCACAGGTGTAACTGAACAGAACTTAGTCAACAATTCTCTTTATGACCAGAAAGAATTGAATCCAGCTCAGGCTTAGCCGTGTTGACTCTGCAGGGCTAATAGGATTAAAGAATAGAAAATTATTTTTTTCACTAGAGTCCCCAGGTATGAGACTGAATACGCATAACAATCAGATCTCATAAATAAGTACGGGCCATTTTCACAGTCACTTTTCAATGTACATAGCACTCTCAGCCATTCACGGGACATTCCTTTGAGTAGGACAAGTGATGATATCCTGTGTGAGGCTGGGGAGACAAAATCTTTCTCCACTGCGGGGGAGGCTGTTATGCTGCACTGCATCCCCTCCACAGCCCTCTGTCTGAGAGTCCTATTTCTCCTTTCCCTAAAGACTGTGAAGTGCTCACATATTACCGCATCGTACATAGCTTCACAACACACCTGTCAAATAGAAATGTACTACGTGACTTGCCCTGTGGTATGGTAGGGAATTGAACCTAGGTCTCTCAAATCCTATGCTGGTGCCCTAAGCACTACTTCATCTTATGGGCTAGAATAGTGGCTGCTGCCCCTCTGTGGCCAATAGACCTCCAGGGTTATGGCTCCAGGAAGCCTCCTCCTTGCCAGCACCAGTTCTCCCCTCCAGGCCAGCACATGTGGAGCTAGCACATATTTCTCCTAGGGCTGCAGAGGTCCCACATGCACAATGCGACTCAGCCTATGGACACCCCCAAAAGGTGCCATTCTGCAGCAAATGAAGGATCTTATGCCGGGTCTCTGCCTATCTTGCAAGTAATCTTGCAGGCTATTAAAAGTAACCTGTTTCATAACAATAGAGGTACTTTTGAATCAAACAGAATGTGCTCAGTTGGATTGCTGAACTATTTACAACATGACAGCTAGGACGTTTTGAGATGTCAAAGTTTGAGACTTTTTTCTAAACATAACATAAGTGAGTAGCAAATATTTTTAAAAAGCATGGTAGAGACAAGTACATTGGTTAGGGTAGTAATAACGTCTGACCTCAACACTTGTGTTGGAGATCACTGTTGAATTCCAAGTGGGAAAAGTTCTTATTGTGAGGTCCTTCATTTCATCCCTAATCTTTTTCCCCTGCCATACTCCATTCATGGTATGTTTCCCTGTTGTATCCTTGCAACAGCGTTATATTACCTTAGCCTGCTGCTCCATTAAACTCCAGTCTATTCCATCTTATCATAATACCAACTTGTTACAACACTAAATAAAAAGGTTTGTGTTTTTATTTATGTGGAGGAGTGTATTTTGTTCTTAGTAACTGCAAAACTGTAAGCCGAAAGACTAACATAAAAACATCAAAAATTTACTAATTACAAATTGGCTTGCCAGCATATAAGGAAAGGCTTTCTCTTGACTTTAATACATTGAGGAGATGATTAAAAAACACAGAAATAAATCCCACTCTCTCATACTCACAGGCATTTAAATTGCACCGAGCAATACTGGCATTTTCACACAAATGCCACAGAAGATGTTTGACTTAATTTACAATATTTCTCTGGGTGTCCAAAGACGTGGCACCAAAATGCTCTGTGGTATGTGTTTTTAATTAGACCATTATGGAATCCTTGTTTGTTGGTTTCTGCTTCCCATGTTTGCCAGCATCTCTCCAAAGACTGGTGGTTGAGCTCTTATTTAACGCTCTAATCCTGCCATGAGCTTAACATGGGCACAGAGAGCTGATTATGCAGAGCTCATTGCAAATTCATGGCCTTTGACACCTCTTGATGCTCGTGATCCAGGCAATCATTATCTCATCTCTCTTTAGGTAAATTTTATATAGAAAATTGGTGTCATCTGGAACCATAGCAATGGTTGATCCTTCAAAAGTCTGATTTGTTTCTTCGTTGGCCTGAGCACACCAGAGAGACAACACGTTTGTACGGTTTGATTATCTGTTCCAAGCAACTGACAAAGATCACATGTCTGTGCTGATACTTGTATTCCAGTGAATTTTCCAAATAATTGCTAGGTGAAAACAAGAGTCATGAAAACAAACTGCACTCGCCTCCCTGTGTAAAACAAGTCCTGTTCTTCAGCACCGTACAGCATAAAATAACTTTCCCGTGTCTTTTGCAAACCACTGTGTGATGCTGTCTGTAGCATGGACACTAAGGACCAGATATTCCTCTGGAGCCAGTAAGCATTGATTTCAAGGGAATGATGCTGCTTTACAGCAGCTATGTATCTGATCCTATGTCAGGGTTTCCTCCCCACTCAGAACTTTAGGGTGGGGACCTGCATAAAGACCCCCTAAGCTTATTTTTACCAGCTTAGGCTAAAAATTTCCTCAGGCTCAACTACCTGGAACAGTATCGCTGACCCCACCAAGTGAGTTACACAAAAAATCATGGGAAGAACCACTTGGAGTTTTGTTCCCCCAAAATCTCCCCAAGCCTTACACCCCTTCCTGGGAAAGGCTTGAGAATAAAACCCTCACCAACCCTTACAGGTGAGCCCAATCCAAAACCCTGGATCTATAAAACAATGTAAAAAAGCAGTCAGATTTTTAAAAGAAGGATTTTATTTAAAGAAAAGATAAGAGAATTATCCCTGTAAAATTCAGATGGAAGTTAACTTTACAGAGTCACAAAAGGATTCAAAAAAACACAGAGGAATCCCCTCTAGTCTTACTGTTAAAGTTACAGAGAAAAACAAAACTCCTTCTGCAAAGGAAAGATTCACAAGTGGAAAACCAGAGATAATCTAACATGCCTTGCCTGGCTGAACTTCCTGGTTCAGAATGATTTGGAGAACATGGATTGATATCTGGTTCCTCTAAAATCCATGAGCGAACAACCCCCAAACAAAGAGCCCCCCAAAAAGCCTCTCCCACCACCCAGATTTGAAAGTATCTTTTGTCACCATTGGTTCCTTGGGTCAGGTGCCAGTCAGATTATTTGAGCTTCTTAACCCCTTACAGGTAAGGAGGAATTTTAGGCTAATCTTATGATTATGACACCCTATATCAATTAAGTTGGGCTAAATTATGCAAGCCTCAATTAAGACAAGTACCCCAGCATCACAGACTTTGGCCCATTGTATTATTTGATTCCATCATATCACGCTTACTATAGTTTCCATAACACTGAATCCCATATCGTTAAAATTACAGAGCCTGGCCATGCAGTTCCTATGCATTGATTGGAGCAGAGGGACTGCAGACTCCTCACTTTTCATGTGTTTGTGCTGCTGCCTCCTAATGGCCCTAACCAATGGGCTCACACCCATGGGTGACAGTGAGTGGGTTAAGAGTCATCTCTTTGCTCCCTGGCCAGAGAATCTGCTGCTGATACCTCAGAAGTACAGTGATATAAATGATAGAACTTAGTGGGAGCTGGGCTCTTGATTTCTAGGAACCTCTTTCTAATATATTCCACTTTCTTTATTCTATATTTAATTTTGATTATTTAGAATTTAGATTGCTTTGAATTCTTCTTGAGTGACTTGCTGCACAAGAGTCCAGTCCTAGGAGGCGTGAGGTAATGTCTGGCGTGCATACAACATTCCTATGGTCTCTACCTTCACAATGACCCACAGGTGATCCATTACAAGCCATCATGAATTAGGGCAGTCTCAAGGTTCTTCTAACTTACTCTAGGGGCTGGATCTGGACCCAACAGCCCTGGGAACTGAGAAGACTACCTGATGGCATAAATTTTTCACATACACTGGGCAGAGCCCTGACATACCTAAAGATCTGGACCAAAACTTTTAAAGGACCTAACTATGCTTGTTAATTAAAACAGGAAATGATTGTAGATAATATTGTCTTTTAAAGATAGCAACTTTGTCTTTCTGAGAGGTGATTCCCCAATGATTTACTTAAACAACTAAGCAATCTAGTTGTTGGTGAAGAATCTAAACATAAGTGTATTCAGTTAATTACTTGAATTGTAAGTCAATAAACATACCACTGTGCTCTTTACCTAACATCCAAGTAGTTTAGTATCATTTCAAATTATACTGAGGACTAAGTAGAAATAGCTGATTTAGCCGATATAACTGGCAGACATGTTAGGAATTTCTTGAAATGGTTTTCATTGGTATAATAAAGTCATTTATTTTACATCCGTCTTAAGTAAGTTGTGTTTGGGGAAAAAAAGTGGATGCTAAATCTGTTTGGCTCTCTAAATGAGTCTTCCTTTGAAATGTGTTTAAAGATTTACATTTGCACAAGACATCAATTTCCAAAAGCATTTGGACTTGAAACAGTGAGCTAAACTAGCCTGTAGAATAGCATGAAAGATAGTACAATGTTTAGATCATCTATTGACAAAGCCTCTAATCACTCTAAGTGCTCTATTTATCTCTGGACTTAACTTTGAAAACCTGATGGAATTTTTAAATGAAAAAAGTTCTCCTAAAATATAATCATCAGATCTTCTAAGTCATTGTTCAGAACCAACAGGGTAGGGCTTAGTTTCTTCCATAGCTACTTGCAATAAGATATCCTGCCTGAGGGGATGATTTACTGTATCTGGGAAAGGGAGCTGCAATTTTTCTTGCAAAGTTGTTAAAGGGACTGAACCTAAAGAGAGTGGGAGATTTTAAGTTTGAGCTGTTTAGCTGGTCACTTGGATAATTCACAGCTTCTCATTCGGTGGCTGTAGAGATGCAGTTCTGACTCCTGATGTAGCAATACTGATAATGGATGTAAATGGACTTTTAATTGCTTGAAACACTGTTGTGAAGTCTCCTCAGGATTATATTATCCAGCCATTTTGATGGAGTATATAAACTTCTTTTTTCCTTGGGTTCCTCGGTGTAACATAAATAGACTCCAGCAGTTCTGTACTTGACAGATTTGGACAGTTGATTCATTGCACAATGGCAAATGTACTTCATAATAAAATGTTTCTATGGATACTCTGCTTTTGTATTGAAGTCAGCAGTAAGTGTAGAAGGAAACCCCAGGAGACCTGCTGTAATATGCGTGTGCTGAGCTGGTTGGGGACAGGGTTTAGTTTGCTTGACTTGCATAAAAACCTAGCTTTCATCCTAGATCACAACAGTTCTTCCACCAGTCTGGACTAACCCTTGTGTGATTTTTGATTAAGCTTATCTGTTCTTTCTTTGAAATCAAGATGGCACTTAAATAGTCCTCTAAAGGACTGTGGAATCAATTCTGCTGAGTTATGAGTTTGACATTTTATATGTTTTCTCTAGGGACTCTCTCCAGGACCAACTGGGAGCCATTTCTGCCAGACTGCAGAGGTTTTTCAAGCCTCCCACAATATACCGCTATAAGATCTGCCCCTCCTCTAGGGAGTATTGCTGGTCAGATGTCACAGTTTGTTTTAATCTTAGATACTTGCCTCCCTAAACCCATACAGCCACATACAATTTGACCAGGTACAGCCCTAGACTAGCCAAAATAAATATTTAGATTACACATTTTCATTGTCATTCTAGTGATTTACATGGTTGAGTGGAAAATGTTTTGTTCCATTTGTTGTACAATATATATTCCTGTAGGATTTAAAATTGTGGGTCTTGTAACCTTCCACTGCGTATTCCTGGAACTCCTTATGGCCAGATAACATTCCCCATTTCCCTACTACTCATAGCCAGGATTGAGGTGGCATGTAGGGAATTTCCTGAACCACATGCTGCTCCAGGATAGGTATTGTTTTCTCTCCAACTGCTTCTCTCAAGAGGTCAGATAGTTGACTTCAGTTCAAAGACATACTGCGGTGACTGAACCTTAAAACAATCCAGGAGTCAAATGGTATCAGGTTGTGGGTTTTTTTAACCAAAAAATATATTTAGAACAGAGGGAAAATTAGACAAGGATGAAATTTCTGAAAATGCCCCAGTTAGGGCCCAGTGCTTTAAAGTATTTAGCCACCTAAACAGACAGATAGGTGTCTTGTGCGATTGTCAAGAGCACCCAGGTGCCTAACTCATATTTGACAATCTCACTAGGCAACTATCTGCATTTGTAGGCACTTAAATACCTATCCAACTCTGACCCTTTTCCACTTTACCCTAAAAGAAACAAAATCCCAGCACTGAAAAAGAGCTCTGTGTCAGCTCGAAAGCTTGTCTCTCTAACCATCAGAAGTTGTTACAATAAAATATATTCCCTTACCCACCTGATCTCTCTAATCTCCTGTGTCCAATACATCTACGACAACACTACTAAAACACTGTGTAACATAACTTTTGGGGAGTATAGGAGTAGGTAAGGTAAACTTGATAGGTCTACTTTGGATTAGTTGTAGTAAAGAAACAAAGTTGCATATTTATAGGGAACACATTGTCTTTTCCCAGATTTCCTGTGATTCTTTGTCCTGTTGGCAGAGAGTATAACAGAGAGACAGCCTCTGCTTTCTTGGATAGGTCCTTCCTATTCCCACTTCAAAGAATTAAATTTTGTGTATCTTCTGTTTTTTTATAATGTATAAAAGAAGGTCTGAAAAGGAGTGTTTAATTCTACGTAGTTTTTAACCTGAGACACAAGGCAGGTGAGGTAATATCTTTTATTGGACCAAGTTCTATTAGTGAGTGAGACAAGCTTTTGAGTTTACGTAGAGATCTTCATTTGGTTTTTAACCTTACAGATAATAGGATCATCATCTTTGATCTTTCCTAGTTTTGCTGTAAAACCTCTTTAGGCTCTCTCACGATGTGTGTTGTGAGCTTTCATACCTAAAACAAGGGAAAGGAATGTTGAATCTTTATCAAATATTTTATATTCTTTATTTAAACTATAACTATATAAATGCTTCCTAGAAAAAAAGGTGGTAAATGATCTAACTAAAGATTTATTGCCCTCAATTGTTTATCTTTCACTTTCTTGACTTTTGAGGTGTTGTCATTTTCCTAGTTCTTCAGTTGTCATAGGGCTCCAGAGCAGACAAGACCTGAATTTCTAATATGAAAAACAAATGTATATTCTGTGATTTGATTTTTTAAAAAATCATAAAGATTCAAACAATGCACAGAACAGCTTTTCCCCTTTGCAAGTCACCATTAAGGGTCTAGTGTCCTCATGCCAGTAGTCCTTTCGAACTTAAGTTGTTAGCCTGTCCATATCATGCATCCTCATGTAAATTTGTCATCTCTGAGGAGATTTTCACAGTCCCTTCTGAAATGTTGGTTGTAAATTTCCCTATCTGCCTGTATTTGCACCCCCATCAACCAGGTTATTCATTGTTGTAAAAAGACTATTCTTTTGGAATACTAACTAACGTCCTTTCAATCATTTACTTTCCTTCCTCAAAGGTATTAACTTAATAGATGGTTCACTTTTTGTTATGCCTCGAAGATCTAAAAAATGATTCTGTGTTTCTTTTAATGCTTCTACTCTATATCAAATATAGTATTGTAGAATCTTTCACAGGTCACAAAGGAAAACTTTTGGGCAAAGCATCTGATTGGTTTCATCATGGTGAAATAATAGCGAGTGTTTTCTTTGGACATATCACACAATTGTTTAGAGGACCTACTTGTACATCCAACAGTAGCATCTCTGTATGTTCAAAACATTGCCAATGTAATTCATTTCCTTTTCACAGCAGATAAAGACAATTAAAACATAGTTTGAACTGAGAGATGCATTAGTTTTATCTTGAATGATGTGAAAAGAGTTTGTTGTGTTGCATTGAAAAATATCACCAACTTTACAAAGTTATTTATAGCACTCTATATGTAATTTCTGGTTGGATTTCATGTACTGCAGGGAATATTTCTCCTAGGAAGCAAACAAACTTCTTGATCAGTTGATGGATTATTTCTAAATTGTCTCTGGCCCTGGTGTTACGGTTGCTTACAATGATTTATAATGCCTGGCCATTCTTTTCCCTCCCTTATGAATACATAGTTAAACTATCCTATTTGAATCTTCTTTCCTGGAAGCCTTATTTTTAGGATTTTGATTATCTTGTTCTTATCTTTTTTATATCTATTGCAATACTGGATGCAGGATAATCTTGCTTCTCCAAGTGCCATGGGTGACAGTTAATACATTTATATAACCCAGGGAAGTGTCAGTGTAATTAGTAGCTGTCAGGAGACATCATCCTGATACTGTTTCATAATAATCGAGTTTCAGCGAGTAATCTATTGATATATTTTTTTTCTGCATTTTGATTTGCTAACAATTCCTAATAAATATGTAAATATCTAAAGACTGTTTTTCATAATTTAGCACCTAAATCAGGAAAGCACTTAAACATGTGGTTAAGTTCATTCCTATTCAGAAAAACATTTAAGCAAATGCTTAAAGCTAAGGACACCTTTAAGGGCTATTCTGAAACATGTCTTTGCATGTAAAGCAATCCTATCATAGGGGCTACGCACTGGGGTATAATTGTAATGTCTGGTTAATAACACAAGCCTAACACTCAAAAACAAGTTGTAAAATTATTCCAGTTTCACAAAAGCTTTGGGAATTTGATATGGGCAAATTTTTGACAGAGGAGGGCACCCATTTTGCTTCACTTATTTTGCCCAGCACTTCTAATTAATCACCATTTAATTTAAATAAATTACTTACCGTATCTGGTAATGAGATAATTTGTAACTTAGTTGACTGCACCACTTGCACGCATTTAGTGCAAAGGAAAACACCTGCTGTATCATTCCAAGTTTGCATTACAATGGGGATATGGCAAAACAAATTCTCCTTGTTCTTTTTTCTGTTCTTTCATCTTTTTGCTGTTCTCAAGTTTCGTGTGATATTTTCTGCCCTTGACGCAGTAGGTGGTAACCTGGAAGTTTACCAGGAACTGTACGGATGACAACATCAAGCTTTCAGTTTAGAACACATGGTTCTAAAATGGTTTAGAATATTATTATAAAATTATTATAAGAATATTATTATAAGATAAAAATGGTTTAGAACCATGTGTTCTAAACTCAGAACCATGTGTTTTAATTCAGGCAGAGGAGACCCTCACTAGATCTGTTGCAGCAAGATTTACTTTCTATGCACCTTATATATTAACTGAATTTAAAATTTTGTTACTCATTTTGGGGGAAAAAACATGATGAACCTAGATCTCTTTACTGTTGATCTGCAGACTTGTTAATGCTTGGACTTCTATTAAAGTATGATAACGTAAAGAAAGTGTAAGGTTAGCGTTCCTCTGTAATTTTCTGACATGTAGCTCTTGTATGTATGTATCATTTGATAGTTAACAAACAATCAAAAACCTAATTTTTCTTCTTTGGCAACTATAAAAAAGGTTTGGTTTTATTGTTTGTGGGTGTTTGGGTTTTTTTATTATTATTATTTTGACAAATGGACCTTCTCACATGTAATCTAAGTTTACCTGAAGGGAGACCATCTTGTTTTAGTCAATTGTTATCTTGATATATATATATATATTCTGTACTTATTAGTAATATATTTGTTATATTACACAGAGAATAAAGGTGTTACTTTGAAAAGTTAACCAGGAAAACAATATTGCAGACTAGTTCCTTTAAATAAAAAACGCCTCTACACTATGAAGTAAATACTCTGCAGTGCACAGTCATTTTCTAAAAAGCTTTTACACCTAGTTGTTCTAATTAGCTGAAAATTGGAGGCATGCTCTTTAGTCATATTATTAAGTTGTAATGGAACAAAGAAGGTAACTGAGGATAAATGTAAATCATTATCAACTCTAAAGGTTTACATAAAAGGACTGTGACTCCTTCAGTGAGTAGACTTTGTTCTATAGGTGAAGTATGATCTAATAAGCATAACATCATAAGAGCAATAGCATAGACAGGGCTGCATTAAAATAATACACTGGGAAAGGTGGCAGTTGGAATATGATGATGGTATTTTATCCATGCTTTTGGCCATACTTCTCGATAAACAATGACTCAGAATTGGAACTGAGCTAAAAAGCAAGGATCTCATGCTTCTAACCACTCCTTGATCTTTAGGGTTCTGAAAAATCAAGATTAATTGTAATTATTCTCTTCAAGGTGCATATTACAAACAATCAACAGATGTGAAAAGCAAAGCTTTTTTTTTTGCTTTTTTGCTTTTGGCCTAGTTGTGACTCAGACACCTTAGGCAGGATACAAGTAAACAGCAACACAACTACGTGTGCACCATATGTCTGCAATCCCACTAAGTCTGAGGTAAGAAGGCCAAGGCGGTGCTTCTGCTTCTGAATCTCCGGCCTCTAGAACACTACAAGGGGAGGAGAGGAAAATGTTAATCCTGCTATGCCACTGCTGTAAACACTAACATGTTTAGCCTTGAAACAGCAAAAAAAAATGTATCTTCATCTGGAAATATACACCTAAGGGTGCATTGTGAAGTACAAGGCAAAATTCTATCCTCACAGTACTCAGAAGGAGTGTGTTTGGGAATGTGTATCTCTGATTGTATGTGCACATATACAGTAGTGCAATCAGTACACTTACATTAGAACATGCTATTGTTATTGAATAGGGTTTTTTAAAGACTTAAAATATAGCAATGAGCCACCACATGAGTGGGTCACTGGTACATGCTTTGAGAACTTCACAAATTGCATAGCATAATGCGCATCCCAAAGTGGTTTGTTGGCACTAGACTGTAGCTCATTCTTTTTCTATTTCATTTGAAATGTAAGTTCCTAGTAAAATAGGGGGAAGGCTATAGGGGTTAATACTTACATAATTATTTTTTAAGGTTAGCTAGATTTAGACACAGACCCCTTGCCCTCAGCCCTTCATCTCAGAAGCCATAATTTGTTGACCAGCACCCAATTTTAACACCCTTTCTTTTATAGATATTAAATGTGAGCTATTGAACAGCTCCTATTTAATCTTTTCCACTAGAAAATGAGTTTAGACTGGTGGAAAGAGCCACCACACAGCAGTCTGGGAATTGGAAGTGTTTGGGGAGAGTTTAAAATCTGTCACTTTCCTTCACCAAGCCCTTCCTCTCTCCACTCCCAGCTGCCTTTCTTAACCCTCAGTCCCACTGGGTGCTTTTACCATCACCGGAAAAACAATAGTCTGAAACATCAAGGCTGTTTTATTTCATTAGTGCCATCCGTTTCCTGAAGCCATTCTTCCGTGTTTTTGTCCATGAGAATATTTAAAGTGATCTGTGGGAACTTGCCTATCTTCGGATATTGTTTGGGAGTTTAAATACTACCTCTATTTTTCTGGTGTCAGTTTGAGCTCTTCAGTTACTTTTATCATTGACATTAGACATTAGCAGATGCTGTTCCTGCCTAAAACATCTTAGAATCCAATGCCTTGCACCTGCAAAAACTTAACACACACTTAATTTTATCGTCTGTCTCACTGAAGACAACCAGATTGCCCCAGTATGTGAAGTGAAGCATGTGTAACTTAAGACCAGATTCTCCAAGAGAGTATAATAAATAGCACAAAGGAAGTGGGGAGGATGGTGGATGATAAAAGGATTAAGATCACACAGTTAGTGAGGCAGACTTGTGTTCTTATGTTTAAATAAGAAAGTGTTCCTGGCAAAAAAAGAAACCCAAAAAACTAAAATAAGTGTGGGAGTTCTCCAACTACCTTCCAGGTTTGTGTGAAAAGGAGTTTTCTGAATGAAGAAACCACTCTCAACATTCAGTCAAAACTAAATGGTGGTTTGTACTTTCACTGTGACGGAGTGGAACTATAACTGAGTAGAGGATCTTGTCTTCAGGATAGCAGTTCAAGGTAGCATGGAAATGGCAGGAGGTCTCTAGTGTTGTATAAGATGGTTTTTGTGAAAGAAGTTGTTGTCTGAAGTCCAAGTAGTGCTGGACAGATTTCACCAGCTCATTTGGCATTAATTGGCACCTGTGCCAGCAGACAGGCTGTGAAATGAATGAGCGTGGAGAGTGAACTATCTTCTTACTCCTCAGAGAGAAGGTCTTTCCACAACTGAGTTAAGCTGACACCTGCTCTGACCATGTTACATGTGTTCTGTGGATCTATACTGGAGAGGGCTTTAGTCTACTGGCCTGCCAATCCAGCAGATCATAAGGTACTTCTACATTCCATGGTACTATCTCTTTATATTCTGAAGCAGACTTAAGATAGCTGTTTCCTGACTCCTTAAATTTCAGTTGGACCCTGACTCCTAATTTAGTTCTTCCCTTCTCACCTCCCTGCATGTGCTGCTGAAGACCCACATGGGAGAGGGGTTGGCAGGTCCCATGATGTCAAGAACTTCTCACTCTGACCTGGAGAAATTGAGGCTGATCACAAAACATGGAAAGAGCGAGAGGTCATAATGACTGATTGCATTTTGTCACCAAGAATTCTTTGAAGTTGCTCATTAATCTTTTATACAAATCTGTCATGTTTACGTCCAGCTCTGGAACACTAATAACACTCTGAGCTATGGATAGGGAGGATGCTGGACTTTTAAAGGTAATTCTCCCACCTAGCTCCTTATTATATATGTTGAGTTAAGTGGTTTAGTGTAAAATATATTATAGGGATGTTGCAATTATCCCAAAACCAAGTGTGTTAAATCCAGAAACTCTCAGAGCAAAGGTTAAACTTAAATGAAAACCAAACACATGGACTTATGGAAATGCACAGTTAGAGCACACAAACAACCTTAATTCTGGCCAGCGTTGACACCATGAAATAATCATATGATTATGATTAAGTCATTTAGTGTTTGTGATCCTATATTAGGTTAAACTGATTTGTAGAGACATTAATTCCCCCTTCCCCTTGTTGTGTCACTACAGGGCAAAGTAAAGGTTGTTTGAGTGCTTTAACTGTGCAAAAGTCAGCTCAGCTTTAACTCTGCACAAGAACTTGTTTCCATATGTGTAATACAAAAAAATGAAATAACGCGTATACTCCACTGATGTCAATAAGCTTTGGATCAGGCCCATCGTTGATACATTTATAAAGAGCTTTGGGATACTTTTAGATGAAAGGCACTGAAACAATATGGGATTCAGTAATCATCATAAGAAGACATTTCAGGAACTGTTATAAACTAAAGGAAATGGTTACACTTGACTGGAGCCATTGACATTTTACTCTTGGAAAGGAATCAAAAGCTATCGGATAGAAACTGTAGAGCACCAGCCCCCGACAGCATGAAATTGTATGTCTTTATCTCTAGTGTCACTAGCCAGCTCCAAAGACAGCAGGTGAGATGTTTTAATCCTATTACTATAAAAGGGAATGCCAAATATTTCTTGCTCTTTTGATGAGCACATACCTTGGAATATAAAGTGTATAACATCTTGAACATCTTGCACATAAAGGACCAGCTGTTCCCTTTAAAGACAAGTCTATCTTGGGTTTTCTTATGTTTCCTTTTCCCTTTCACGGTCATGTGCATCTTTTCTTTATGTTGCCTTAGCCAAATAACATACAACACACCCAGTAAACAAAGCATTTATAATTCTTTCTTGTGATCTGGTGTTGGTGCATTCCTTCATGAAATTACGGATAATTAAGTTAAGGATAAACAAGGCAGCATCTTGACATGGTCAAATTCTTAGTGGAATGAAGGATTTGGAACCCTTCAAATCTCAAAATTCTGGGCCTCATCCATTTGGCTTCCAGGAAAGAAGTCTGATTAACAAGAGGCGAGGAGAATGAATCAGAGAAGTCATAACACAGTATGTCTCACTAAAGCTAAATTAAAAAGAATGTGTGTTCTATTACCACAGAGGTAAGGCAGGAAAAGGAACTTGTCAATCTGATTTGTATAATCACTAAGACTTCAGTATATCTTGTCATTTTGTCAAGGTTTATCTTTCATTTTTCAGAGTTTTAGCTTCTGTTTTCTTTTCAAATCAAACTCGTTCAACTGACTACTTTATGCATGGAAACTGGTGAATAGGAGAGAATGCTCCCAGTGCTAAATATAAACCAACAATTTACAAGATAGCATTGCCAGGCACTTTAGGACAGTAGAAACACAAGAACAAAGTTAGGTATTAAATTTAATTAGAATGCTGGATCTTACTGGATCATAGTGCAAGACTGGGACCTGAGACTGTAAGTTCTCTGGGGTTTGTGTGATGTTTCTTTTTGTACTTAGGCCACATCCAGCCCCTTCCAAGCAAGGCTACTGCACAGGCAGAGGGAAATAAAAGGATTGCACCGTACAGGTATAATACTGTCATTCCCCTTTCCCATGCTGAGGGAAACCCATCGAAGAAGAGGAGCTCCTGCAAAGCCCAACCACCAACACATGTAAGGTGTGACAGGTATAGAAAGATTCGATGTAAGCTTACATATCCCCTGAGAAGAAGTTACACAGACACTCCAGAACCTGGACTAGGAAGGATTCCTCCCCTAAAGGCCCCATGTCAGGTGCCCTATTGTGCTTGAGTTTGACTTTTTAAGGCCCCGATACTGCAATATGTTTATATACAGGCAGGCTCCTGCATTTGTGCACAGCCTCTTTGACTTCAGCAGGGCTGCAATTTTCAGGATCAGGGCCCCAGAAAGAATTCTTAAGGACAAATAAACACCTTAAATAATAAATTGCAAACCTGAGGCAGAGTTAACTGCTAGTTTGTTATGAAGCCCTCCTTCATAGCATATTGCATGGCAGTAATATAATCTGCTTACAAAGAGGGCATATTTTTGCCAGCAAAGCAATTTATTTACAATAACAGACATATCAATCTGATGGTAATTACAAATTGCAACAGGAAAATTAAAATAAGTACCTCAGAGGCACTTGTAGAAGAAATTTTCCAATAGAAACATACTGGAAAAATACAATATATATTGTTTCTGTCCACAGCCTAGATTAGTTGCCACATTAATGTGTGCTAATGCACATTTATGCACTCCTGCTAATCACATCCAGCGCCCTTCTGAAGTAAATAAAGGCTCATTCCGTTCCATCCAATACTGCTATACAAAACATAGCACTAATCAAGCAAGTTATCGGGGTAATTAGGGAATAGAAATCACTAGGGATATCATGCATTATGATTTGTCTGCTTTATTTTTAAAAGCCTGAAATGCAAATGGCTAATAAATTTAGTTAGTGATAACTTTGGTTTTTATTTGATGTTTAAATTAGTATGAGACTTGCACCCGGGTGGCATATAGCGTTAGAAATTGCTTGCTTGCTGCCTCGCTTTTTCTTGCTTAATGTGGCGCTGAAGCACCTAATCTGATTTCCTTGCCAAAACGGCAAGAATGAGACTTCTGTTTTCTCACATGCTGTCCTAGAGCCAGATGCTTCCCTCTCCCTTGCAATGCAGAGGGGGATCAAAGGAGCAGGAAAGCAGGTGCAACATGCTTTGTGACCTACTCTCCACCCCTCGTCCCCCAATAACCTAACGTAGCTGGATATGTTTGAGCTGTGGGGGTACCAAGAAGGCACGATGTGCAGCACAATGCCCTGTCTACTTACTGTATTTTCAGCAGGAAATCTCTGTGGGGTGTTAGGGCCAAAGCCCCTTGAATTCACTGGGAATCTTTCCACTGACTTCAGTGAGCTTTTGGATCAGAACCTTAATGCTTCTCCTTGTAGCATCATCTCCCACTGTGCAGCTTCTAATCCACTTGGAGGTGCTGGGATCACAGGAGCACAGTGATGGGGAGCGTATGTTCAAATACTATAATAAAATGCCTCAGCCTGGGTGAAGTGTAAGGATGACAGTACTACAGCTGATTTTTGCCCCACAAAATTAAAATTGAATGATCCACTTAAGTTTCTAATGATTTGTTTCATGTTTATTTGCCTGCAGCATCCAGGATTGGCTGGAAAACTAACTCGAAACCTGAAGTGGTCTTTGTGTTTAATTTATGATCTCTGGAAGTGCTCAGTATAAAAGCAATTTTAAATCATTTTATCTGAGAGGAGAGAGAATTATTTGTTCTGGAAACCAGTGACCCAGCTGAAAATGAATATGATAACACCTAGGCTTAAACAAGAATGAAGGCTCAGCAGCAAAGCAGTTAGTACTTTTTTAATTTAACTAGCTGGAAAAATTAAATTTCTTCAAGCTCTTAAAAACAGTCTATACATTGGACCACATCTGTGCAAAGATAGGGTAGAAAGATGTTGATTTATATCTTCCATTTTTATTGGAAGATTAATTTGGGTCAAAGGGGGACAGTATAAACAATATTGAGGATTTGTGGAATTCTTGGATTTCTGAGATGAAATTCCATTATTTAGACACAGAATAAATTGGAAATTCAGAAGACCCCAGCACCGAGTGAGTTGCTGTGACTGATAAGAATCATTTTTTGAAATTTACATTTGGTGAATTAAGCAACAGACTATAGTGTTTTTTTAAAAAAAAATAAATGACAACACTGGATAGTGGAATTATTTTAGAAAAAATAAGATAGTTTGTAGTGGTTGTCTAGGAGAAAATGAATATCTTTGTTACTGGCTTTCATAGGTTTTAAATTAATAAACACAATTTTGCTAGTTAAGGATGTGATACTGTAAACTCTTTCTCAAGTGTGGAGTCCCATTGATTTCAATGGGGGTGACTTATGTGAGTAAGAACTAGTCACCTCAGTAAGGGACAGAAGGACTGGACCCACTGGCGGTACTATTTTGTAATAGAGAAGATTATTTTCAATTCATATTTCTCACTGTGAGCATTTTTCAATTTTAAAGGAGAATTTTAAAGCCAGATCCCCTCCAGATGTAAACTAGTAGTGAGCTAGCATCTCTCCTTGAGGCCTGACACAACTCCAAGCTGCTGACAGGCCGATTTGAAATTATGCTTCAGGTTTAAGCTCTTTAATGGGCTCTATGCCTGTGATGGGTTGTTGTGCAAAGTGTAGTCACACACCCCTTCTCCCTTGACAACAGGAGAGATGGGTCTCTCTGGCTCTATGCCTGTGATGGGTTGTTGTGCAAAGTGTGCGCGAACACCCCTTCTCCCTTGACACATGCCCTACAACAGAAGAGATGGGTCAGTGGAGAAGCATAGCTCCACCGAGAGGGCGATGACTTTCAAGGGGAGAATTCTTTGTTGTCCAATTGCAGCCAGTTTCCTGCTCCTTTCTGCCTCCTGAGGGAGTATAAAGGGGCTGGGAATTGCTTAGAAAATCCAACCCAGCAGAGCTATCGTGACTTACACCTGCTGAGGATATGGCCTCTAGGAGGAATGGTGCTCGAAACAGTACTGGAAAATGAAGCAATCTACCCACAGAACCGGTATAATATAGACAGCAGCAAGCCCTTACTCCAGGCAAACTCCCTTGAGGCCTAAGCGGGCAGTTTAGTCCCTATATTCATTCAGTTCCTGGAGTCTGTACTGCCTGTTGATGGCAGGATTGTTTCTTGTATATTAATTATCTTTGAAGATATTAATGCACCCAGAAACTTGTGTGAAAGGGTCACCTTTGTGCATATTGATGTAAAACATAAATGCTAAGGCTGAGGAAAAAAATCCCTATGTATTTGCTCATATGTAAAACAAATTTGTTTCTGAATTCAAATTTGCCATTTTATGTTGCTTTCCATAAATGATCAGAGTTTTATTCCCATCAAAGGTCGCCCATGGTGAATTTGCAGCGACACACTTGAGCACTCATGCCACAAGTGGCACATTTTTAAGTAAGATGGGCGCAGAGGAAGCTCTTTAATGGAGCCCTTTAACAAAGGTAGTTAAACAAACAAACAACAGTCTGACCCACTGTATTTGCAACATGCACACAAGAGTTTTACTTATCCAATCAGGTAATAAAAACAAGCACTATGTGACTTACGATCATTTACAACTTGAGTCTGAATGTCTGGGGATCAATATTTGTAGTGAACTGTTCTTGATCCCTCCAAAGTGGTGGCAGTGGGGTTTCTTCTTAAAATGTGAGTAATTTCAAATACTGATTACATTCCCTCCTCCCCTCTCAACACACATCTGCATGTAGAACAGGCTAAATTTAAAGTTCATTTATTTTCTCTGAATTGTTTGCTTATCTCTCAGTAATATAAGCCAAGTGCAGGACTACTTTTTTATTTGGAGTCACAAAAACATCTCCCCAAATATCTAGGCCAAGAGCATGGCAAAAAGAATAATTGTTAAAAGGTATACAAGTGGGTGCAGTCAATGGTAATTTATCAGCTATTAGATCACAAGGGAATCTGGCTCTCCGCACATATAATGACTAGCACATCCCAGGAATATCAACTGCCAGCCTATTGATTGCAACCAGATAGTCCCATGGAGTAGGAGAAGTTATCAATCAAAATACGGTTCGCCTCCAGAAATGCCAGTGACTAGAGCTGGTCATAGTTATTCATTACAAATAAATTATCTGACAAATTTGACCTTTTTTCTATTCTCAGCCTGGGCCTGATTTCTGCAATTATATATGCCTGTTCATTTGTGTTTGCCAAAGTGTTTGAACAGTGCTCAGTCTTTGACCACAAGGGATTGTGGTGTTTATATATAGAACTCTTGACTGTTTTGTGGGTCATAGAGCAAGAAGAGCTGAGACTGGCCAGTTTAGAATAAGAAGCAAGATTAAAAGCTGTATCCAGCTGGCACTATAGGGAGAGGGATGAGAATATCCAAGATGAAATTTGTCCTGAGAAGTAGTGGGAATCTGGTAGGGAGCAGGTATTACAAAATAGAGGCAATCTAAGTGGCATTGTTAGGCCTTGATACTGCTCAATTCTACCTTTGTTTCAATTCTATGTTTATAAACACAGATTATTTGAATAACTGGTTATTTAGAAAGAATAGAAATTATTTAGAATGTTTGCACTTTTTTTAAGCACTGTGCAGAAGGAAAAAGCAAACAAAACCCCTGAAGACTATTTTTTACCAGTGGTACTGTACTGAAATAAATCACCACTCATAGTGTAAAATGGACAGTGATGTGTTAAAGGTGTAGGAGTCCAGTGTTTCCTGCAGATGTATGTATAATTCAAATTAACTCTATTCTTTTCTGTGCATATTTAAAGGAAGTTTTTGGCAATAAACAGTTATCTTTCAAGAGTCAGGAAAATTGTTAAATAAAGTTGATATGGGAACGTTTACATGAGGCAGCAGAATGTGTACATTATTGCTCTAGTGGATACTGTGGCATAAGTAGACATGTATATTTTTAGTTAAGGAAGGTTGTAAACATGGTCCCACATGACATGCCATTCTTATAAGCAAACTGGGGAATTATGGCCTAGATAAAATTACTGTGGGTGCACAACTGGTTGAAAGATCATGGTTAAAAAGTAGTTATAAATGGTTCACTCTCAAACTGGGTATGTTTAATCTTGAGACAAGAATACAGAAGGGTGACCTGATAATTTTCAAATATGTTAAGATCTGTTATAAAGAGGACTGGGATCAATTGTTTTTCATGTTGACTGAAGATACTGCAGATTAAGTCCCTTACTTCTTGTCCTAAGGGAGATTTAGGTTAGATAATAGGGAAAACTTTCTAACTATAAGAATAGTTAGGCACTGGAATAGGTTACCAAGAGAGGTTGTAGAATGCCCATCACTGGAGGTTTTAAAGAACAACTTAGACAAACACCTGTCAGGGATGTTTTAGATCAGGCCTGCATAACATGTGGCCCGCACGGGCTCACTGTGCGGCCCACGGGGGATGAGTAGGGGCGGGGCAAGCCAAGCGGTGGGGTGGGAGGAAGCGGATGGGGGCGGGGCTTTTTGGCCCGCAGCTGTTTTTTTTTCAGTAATATGGCCCTTCTGCTTTCCGAGTTGTGCGGGCCTGGTTTAGATATTCTGATCCTGCCTCAGCCTGAGGGAATGACTCTTGAGGTCCCTTCTAGTCCTACGTCTCTATGATTCTGTGATTATAGCTCAGGTTCAGTAGGCCACCTGTATTTAGCAAAGCACTTAAGCATGTGCTTAAACTAAAGTGCTTTGCTGAATAGCAATCAATTTCAGCGTGTGCTTTAAGGCCCAGTTCAACAGAGTACTTAAGCACATGCTTAGTTTCAATAAGTAGTAATGCAATCGATAATAATGACTAAGCACTCAAATAGTTGTTCTTAGTTAAACAATTCAGGCATAGGAAAGGAAATTTCCCCACAACCCTTTCTTTGCATGCCACAGTAAGGACTGTGCACTGTTAAGCAATTCCACCACTGAAAGAAATGAATTTCCACTTCATTAGAAACATGTCCAGACCATTTACACATCTGAATCTGCTCCAACTGTGCAGCAACAGAGGTGTTTTCATGCACATTGTTCCCAGTCGTCATCTGTGGCAGCAGGCCAGTTCATACTCCACACTTAATTAAGAGTTTTTTTAATAAAAAATTGTCACACACACCTTTAAAAACCTCCTCTTAATAGTGAAACTGAATGTACAAAATAGGACATTCTGCCATCCAGGATTTCATGGTGGTTCATTACACAGCACAGCATGTCCACTTGAAACTTTATAGCCAAGGCAAAGTTAGAACACTAAATCCTCTTCTTCAAAAACACTGGACCCAGCTTTCTGAGCTTGAGGAGAAACTTCTTGAGCAGTTGTGATTCCATCCAGTAGAGACATGTCATTTGTGCCTATGTACACACACACATTCAGAACAAAATACTAGCCCCACTGAAGTCACTGGCAAAATTCCCATTGAATTCAGTGAGGCTGGGATTTCATTGCCAGAATTCATTACAATTGTTTCAGTTCCCAATTTACTTCCCTTCTCAGATGCTGAAATTTGTGCACATGAATTTTTCTAAGTACCATCTCTTTAAGTTTTAAGGAGTTCTTAAAGAGATTTTTTTTAAAATAATTTGTACAGAGTGATTCTAATACATTTCTCCCACTCCAGAAACTTTGAACATTTTCTGGTGTATTCCATTACGAAGTGATGCTAACCACGAATGACTTGCGGCATCATGTCCCATTACATCATGAAAAAAGAAATGGAGCCGATCAAAAATTTTAAAATGTCTTCTGATCAAGCTGTCACTACCACTTTTGACAGCAGCTGTATTATACAGATTACTTTTCCAAACTGTCATAAACTGTACATCTTTTAAAACTGGCTCTTTATTTTTGTTGTATTGCTGTCCCTGATACACAATTATAGAAGGCCTGAAAAAAATCTCTTTCAGATTTGTTCCACAAAGACTTCGCCTCAGATTCTCCTCTGCATGTCATGGCATTAAAATCTTCATAGCTGATCACAAAAGGGATACAGTAACATAGAGTGCTGAGTCTGCATAAAGGATCCTACATCCACACCCTTTGGACTAGGGGGGAGAAAAGGGGATGTGGGTAGCTCTTCCTGTGCCCTTGCAATATCCCAGCACCCATCCAGGCCATCTGAGGCCACTAGTAGATGTCATAAATTAGAACAGCCTGCCATTACTCTCTCCCCATCCTTTGTCTGTCTTGTCTATTTAAACTGTAAGCTCTTTGGGGCAGGGACTGTCTACTACTCTGGCCTGTCACAATGGGGCTTTAGAGACCAACATAACACACATCTGAAATAATAAGAGGGATTGGACACTATGGGGGGGCAAACAATAGAGAGGGGTAAGTAGAGGCAAGAGAGCATGGAGGAAGAGGAAGTGTAACATATGAAAGGAAACATGTTCATACAGTATGTGGAAAGAGTGAGCTGCAATGACCAAAAGTAATTAAACCTATTTGTGGGCATCTGTAGAGCTGAGCTGGGGTGAGAAGTGAAACCTGGGGCCAGATTCTTGTCAGAGAGTAAGTGACAGAACATGGAGAATAGAAATGGTCAGTAGTCAGTGTGGTTGGAGGTTAGGAAAGGCGTTCATTCTTCAAGGTTATGTGCTAAGATGGTTATTTAGTGCATTCATTAATGTCTGGAGAAAGGGGTGAGCAGTGAGGTGGAAACAGTTTGACTGAACATAAGCCAGACACTAATTCCTGGAGTGGGGAAGAAACTTCTCCCACTTCCATGATATTAATGTGATTAATTAACAAGTTAAAGCTAAATGGGAGAATGAATTACTTACAAGTGACTGGAGCTGACTTTGAATTGGAAAACATGGGGGGCTAGTCGCTAATTGGCTTTTATGGGGGGTGCTCTGGGGAAGGAGGCTATGGGCCCTGTTTAAGTAAACAGACTCCTCCCAACATGTATTCACAGGGGAACATGCTGTCAGATAGGGTCTGAGGCAGAGGCAAGGCCATGCCCCAAGTCCTGCAGAATGGGCTGGACACATGTAGGGTAACAGCTTCATTTAGGCAGGGGTAAGCAAACTATGGCCTGCAGGCCACATCTGGCCCACTGTGCCATCCTGTCCAGACCCTGAGCTTCTGGCTGGGGAGGCTCATCCCCTGCCTTCCCCGGAGCCACACTGCCACGGAGGCAACGCTCTGGTCCACCACTTCTGCTGGGCAGCACTACGGCGGTGTGGCTGGCTCCAGTGGGGCCTGAGCTCCTGCCGCTCTGAGCAGCATGGTAGGGAGGCAAAGCTGAGCACTCCTGCAGGACAGCATGTCTGGCACCAGCAGGCCATGTAGCCACCAGAAACGCTGCTCTGAGCGACACGGTAAGGGGATGGGGGCGGGGCGGGGGTTAGATAAGGGTCAGGGAGTCCCGGGGAGCAGTCAGGAGACAGGGAGCAGGGGGCAGTTGGATGGGTTGGAGGTTCTGGGCGGGTCGTCAGGGGTTAGGGAATGTGGGGTTGGATAGGGCGTGGGAGTCCCGGGGGTCTGTGAGGGAGCGGAGGTGTGGATAAGGGTCGGGGAAGTCAGAGGGAAGGAGGAGGTGTCCAGGGGAGTCAGGAATGGGGGATTCCTGGATGGGGTGGTCATGGGACAAGGAGCAGTGGGGGGTTGAATGGGTTGGGTTTTTTCTGGGGGCAGTCAGGGTGCAGGAAGTGGAAAGAGGCAGATAGAGGGTGGGGGCCAGGCTTTTTGGGGAGGCACAGCCTTTCCTACCAAGTCCTCCATATAATTTTGCAATTCTGATATGGCCCTCATGCCAAAAAGTTTGCCCACCCCTGCTTTGGAGGCTGGGGAGCTTAGGAAGAGAGTCTGTCATCCATACCAGCCTCTAGGTTTCTACATTTTACTTTCTTCTCAGGTCTTTGCAAAACAGGCACTATTGGACTTCCAAGAGGATGCTAAAGGACAGTGGAGATACCAGTCCCAAGAATATTATATTTCATTGCTTGGGGAAAAAATTGACAAACCTTTTTTCTGGTTGAAAAATGTCATTTTGTCTATACAGAAATGTTTCATGGAAACGTATCTGTTTTGACAAAATGGCATTTTTTTCAACCAGAGAAAAAGGTTTGTTGATATTTTTTTAGCCTGTTCTACCTTTCCTTTTCCTTGCTAAACCTAGAGGCCATTTGTTTTCCATTTCTCTCTGTCAAGCTTGGGAAACTACAACTGAATTGGGATCTGCATGTGCAACTACTGTGCTGTCCCATACTGAGTTATACTAAAAATAACTACAACCAAAACCCCTCCAGAAAAGAACAGTAAAGTTCAAAGTCAAGTACTTAAATGTTAGGAAATACTAGAATTAAGTTTTCTTGTGCAACCTTAATTCAGCCTTCTTGCACGGATGAATTATGACACAGTCTTTAATTTACATGATCACATAGTACTTTTTCCACAGGATCTCTGCCTTGTTCTGCCAGTGGGTTTCATGGGTACTTGCTGAAAGCAGAGGAATGCTGAGACTCAGGAACCTTGAGTTCTCTTCCAGGCTGTAGGGATATGCCTACACTGCAATTAAACAGCCCTGATTGGCAGAGTCAGGAGACTCTAGCTCGCAGTGCTCAGGATAAGAGACCGTTTCATTGCAATGTAGATTTCCAGGCTCAGGCAGTAGGCTGGGGTCTAGGGTCCTGTGAGGACTCGGGCCCTTATAAATTATAAGCAACTGAAAACTGGGTTTTATAAAGGGAAAGGTCAGGCAACTTAAATAATCGGGGGTGCTACAAGCTCCACTTATAGAATTCCCCTGGCTTTGATCAGAGAGAAACATCTGCAATTAAATCCCTCAGACCTAACAGAGTTCTGCATCTAACTATAAAGCCTGAGCATTCCCCAGAAACCTAATTAATACTTTCAATTACATGTATTTTGTGTATTTCTTTAACATGAAAGCTGACTTGCTTTCTTCCAATGCCAGAGTGTGGGAGTGAATCGAAAGTGTCCCTGTGCTCTGCAAGACAGAGAGTTATAGTGTGAGGTTGAGAAGCAATTCCTAGCAGTTAGTGCTGGACAAGGAATTAGGGTATGTCTACACTACCTGCTGGATTGGTGGGTAGTGATCAATCTATCAGGGATCGATTTATCATGTCTAGTGTAGATGGGATAAATTGATCCCCGAGTGCTCTCCTCCGGAACTCCACCGCCACAAGAGGTGGAAGTGGAGTCAACAGGGGAGCGGCCATGGTCGATTCGCCACTGTGAGGACGCCCAGGTAGTTTGACCAAAGATACTTCAACTTCATCTATGCTATTTGGCTATATCTTAGCTCAACTCTCCTTACCCTCAGTATAGAGGAGGCCTTAGACCTGAGTTCCCTACCCAGCTAAGCCATCAACTGATTTTGTGATGAAAGCAAGTCATTTCATCTCTGTGGCTCAGTTTCTCCATATACAAAACAGAATAAGCCCTCACAGGAGGGTTATGTGACTTTAATTTGTTTTTATAGCATTTTGTGATTCTGAGATGAGCAGGGCTATATAAGCATAAAGTATTATTAGTAGGTAATATTACTAATCCTAAACTGATGGGTGTTAATTGTGAATAAAATGGTAAAACAAAGTATAAATGACTGTGGAGATCATTCTCAATGAGGGAAAAGTAGAATTAAGTAAGTGGGAATAGACACAAAAGTAGAGAAGATAGCAGGTGCCGCAGATTCTGTAATCTCAAAATCTCTGTCATTTAGTTTATGCTCAGTAACCAATTCTTATTCATTTGCCTGGAAAGAGAAATAAATATTCTCAGAATTCTGTACAGCATTTCGCTGCTCATGTGTCTGCCTGTGGTGAATGCAATAGGGAAAGAGATGTGAGATAAATAAAAGGATATTGAAATGTCAGCGATGACAAAGTATGATCTGATTCAAGTGTTGAACTCTTTACATAGGGTGAAAAAGTGAATTTGTGTGTGAAAAGTGACTTGCCCATAAAAATCTTTCTTGTTTCAAAAGTCTATTATGGAAATAACTTCTTCCCTTAGCTTCACTCCTCTGGAAGTGAAATTGATCCAAACCAACCCATTTAGGTTACAGAGAATTTATTCTATTTCATCCGAATCAGAGAAAGTTACACCCCGTCACACTATAGAAAGTTTGTTAGAAATGCAAATCGATACACCAAATCTATCAAGGAACAAGCCTTCTATAAGCCTTTGCTTATTAAGCCAATCTCGTACTTCTACAATAAGGAATTTGACACCGTGGACTATGAGCATGTCTACACCAGATCAGCGGGTAGTAATCGATCGATCGGGGGCCAATTTATCACGTCTAATCCAGACACACTAGATCAATCCCCGAGCGCTCTCCCATCAACTCCTGTACTCCACCACCATGGAGTTGACAGGAGAGCAGCAGCAGCTGACTCACTGCCGTGAAGACGCTGTGGTAAGGGGATCTAATTATGTCAACTTCAGCTATGCTATTCTCTTAGCTGAAGTTGCGTATCTTAAATCGATCCCACCCCGAATGTGGACCTGGGCAATGAGTCAGAAGTCTGCAAATGTGTTCTGTATGACGTGCACTGTTTAACTGGGAATTGTGTGGTGCAAACCTTTGTGTTCATGAGCAGTATGACATTACTTTTTTTATTTTTATGTTTGGGTCTTATTGCACTGAAGTCTCTTATTTACCTTTTACAAAGACTGATGGGTGCTATAATACCTTATTTGTTTCATGCTTTCTCCGTGTACTCTACTAGCTGGATTTATTTGTTGCTGAGTAGGAGGTTCCAAGTTTCTTGGATGTAGTTTGTGAAATACAGACAAATCAAACCAGGCTCCTAAGCAGGAAGCCACAGGGCATGGCATCCCAGATATCTACAATAAATAAAACAAAGTAAAAAGGAAGAAAACATATTTCAAGTGGCAAATGCCATAGGTAACATAGAAAACAAGGGGTATAAACCTGAAGGCTTCCTTGTGTTTTTCACAGTGAGTTCAACTATATTTAGATCAATTACAGTTGCTTGTCTGAGTCAGATGAAACTTTGTTTACAGTCTATGAAATGTACTGGGGAAGCCATGAATGCTTCTGAGTTTTTTGTTCTTCCTCTAACATCTTAATAGACATTATCTATCAGAGTAGCAAGGACTGAAATATTTCTAATGTTTCAGTACAAGCAAAAAAAAAAATCTCTTTTCCCACAGGCAAACCATAATAGGCACATTTTCAGAGTGAAGAATCTAGTCAAAATTTCAGACTGTTCAGCACTGGAATTGTAACTAAAAACTGCTTCTGGTCTTGAAGATGCAAAGCAACAAAAAAATGACAGATGTACAAAGTTCAAACAGCTGTGTGTACCTGCAAAACAGGCATTGCACTGTGTACTTGATAAAGATACACAGCCAAAAATCTAGATTTGGAAGGAATATTTCCTCAAAATAGTTCAGCGAAAGGAAAATGAGCTCCATCTTTTCACTCTGAATAAACACACTTGTCTTTTCTGTCTCCCTGGTTGGTCTCATTCTGTGAACTGTATGTTTGAAGGCCAGAAATTGTCCATATATAGAAAAGTAAGGCATCCAGTGCTGGCTCTACTAAGTAAGAAGCTGCTGTCTGTAACAATTTTACCAGAGCTGAAGACATGTTTTGAGTAGGTACACACTAGAGGTTGGATATTTCAATTACAGAACATCGCTTCTTGCCAAAGCTCGCCATAGCAGCTGTCTCATTTCCTAATACAGTCAAGAATTCTCCCTGACATCTGAATTTTCATCATGAAAATATTCTTTCACAAATATAGAGGCAAACTGAATTAGTTTCGATCCACCTGCTACTCTATGAGGATGAGACTGGGTCTAATCTTTCCATAAGACGTGGAAACCTTACACATGGAGTAGCTGTTGGTTCTTCTAGGGTGGTCATTGAGGCTGTTGTTTTTAAGTTACGGGACTATTTTGCATTTTCTGATGTTCTCAGGAGACTTTTTGCACTTGACTTGATATATGATGAGAAGCAGGTGCACTAAGTAGGAAGACAATGGCATGGCCTCTAGCACTTTATTTATGAGAACATCTTTTATCTCTGTCTCTCTGCAGTAGAAGTGTTGTGGCAAATCTGTCTTTGAAATGTGGATGAAACAATGTTGCAAGAACATTTTTCTTCCCATAACCTATTTATCCTTCTTCATTCCTCACACTACCCATTTATTCGAGTCTAAGGGAAGCTTAGAAATAAGATTTTCTACCAGTGTGATTTCAATGGCACTTCTATTTTTGCTTCAGATTAGTGCTGCGTACACAAGCATGATGTGTTGATATAAACACCATCTTTTACTACACAGTGTTATTTAATGCAATGAAACCAGGGAGTAAGCCTTTTCTAATAATACAACTTCATCAGGTGAGCAATCATTTTCAAAATCCTACTTTAGGCTCAGTGCAGTTTCTAGTAGACAGCTATCCACCTCAGGATAAATACCTGCACAAGACCTTCTTATTGCCAGTCCTAGCAGAAGGATCCAGTACTAAATAGATGTGGAAACACAAGTATAACATACTTTGTATATTATCTTCTCTCTAAGGATCTGAAAGCAATTTGCAAATACGGAGTATGCTTCACAATGGTCCTGGGGGAGTAACTACTACCCGTTTCTAAAAATGAGAAAACTGAAGCACAGAAGAGTGAAATGACTTGTCTGTGGTCTCTCACAGTCTGGGACAGAGCGGGAAACAGAATCCAGATCTTGTGACTCCCAGTCCTGTGTTTTAATCACAAGAACACTGCCCTGATGTTGTCCTAGTTGCTTGATTTGAAGGACACTGTAGAAAAGCTTGTACTGCTGTTGACTCTGCTGTATTTGTTCTATGGATATAGAGAGGATTGCAGCCTCTAGGGCTGTCAATTAATCACCTTCCATCAACAATAAAAATCCACTCAATTTTGTTTTTAACCCAAAATAAAACAAGCCTCCTTTTACTGGAGAAAGAATTTTGCCTAAGTACCTAAATCCCCAGTGACGCAATGTCTCTGAGGAAACAGAGTAGATGGGAGAAGCAAGTAATGATTGGGGGAATAGCTAGAAATCAGAATTCACCAAAATAAGGGTCTGTCTAAATTCATCCAGCTCTGTATTTGGGGTCTCATCCTATTCTGATTGAAATCAATGGCATAATTCCCACTTACTTCAAAGGGAGCAGACCTAATGCTACAGAGCTGCCTGTTTTCTGGGGATACATGTTTTAGAGAGGGAAAGATTGGAAAACTGCCCAGTATGCTGTCAGTGGCATGTAATTGACTATTTGACCATTGCTCCACCTATAGCTAAGAATGGGAACATAAGGTCCTTAGTTTCCTTTAGGTCAAGCATTATTCTTCTATGCACAGTTTCATAAAGTTGTGAAATAGCCTTTCCAAGACAAATGTGCAAAAAGCAACACAGTAACTGGGATCAGCTGCAGCCATGAATTTTATGAATGGTTTGCTGGAAAGCACATTAAATGGTAACATCAGTCCAAATATGAGGTCTGCATTGTTCCTGTTCCAAGCCTGCAGATGGGTAATTCACAATGTAAGTGGTTTTCATGGTCAACATTACAAGAAGTCTTGTTTGCCTTGGACTAGCTTCTTTGGGCTGCAAAAAAATCTTGTTTTGTTTTTCAGAAAGTTTTTATTCCCATTCCATAAAGTGTGGAGAGTACAGATAAACTAAGGAGAAAATTCTCTGGAGAATAAGAATGAGGGGACATTCAATTAAATTGCAACATGTCTAAGTCAAGAGTGATTAAAGGAAATATTTTCCCCACATAGTGCCCAATTAACCAGTGGTGCTCATTGCCACAGAATATCGTTGGGGCTAAAAATTAAGCAAGAGTCAATAAAGAATGAGACATTTAAAGGGGTGACAAGAATATCTAGAGTTATAAATGTGTGTGAAATATATATATTATAAAGGAATATAAAGCTTTGGGGGATAAACTAACTTTGACAGGTTGGCACCCTTGGGATGCAGTCTGGGAGCTGTAGGAGCCACTGAGACACAGCTGGGTTTGGGTCACAGCCAAAACGGTTGTGGAACGGTTGTTACAAAAATGGTCCCCAACCCAGTTTGTGGGAAAAATACAGGTACCCAAATGTAGTCTTGAGACATGTGGTCTGGTCACATGACCTTGCAAAGTCATAGCAGCTATTACTTAGAGGCTGGCAGAAAGGTCCACAGGAAAGTTCACCAGGTCGGGCATAAGCTTCTCTTAAGGTCTATTATCAGAGTGGTAGCCATGTTGGTCTGTATCCACAAAAACAACAAAGAATTTGGTGGCACCTTAAAGACTAATAGATTTATTTGGGCATCAGCTTTTGTGGGTAAAAATCCACTTCTTCAGACTCCATGCATCTGAAGAAGTGAATTTTTTACCCAGGAAAGCTTATGCCCAATTAAATCTGTTAGTCTTCAAGGTGCCACCAGACTCCTTGTTGTTTCTAAGGGCTATTGTTTTCCCTTATGGCCCATTACCCTGAATGGGCTCTTCACAATCAGCTAGTTATCCACTAGGCAAGATGCTTCCAGTCTATCACACAGGTGTGACTACATGTGAAATGCAGATACATAGTCAATATTCATAACTTCGGATACAAAAATGCTACATGCATACAAATAGGAGAATCATTCAGTAAATCATAAATTTTCCAATGACATCCTACATGACCTATCTTTTACAAAATGCACCATAATTATGCCATAATCATATCATAATAATATCCCTATGAAGAATATCGAGTGCAGTGTCACACTAGCCTCTAGCTAGTAGAAGATTATGAGGAAGTTTGCCCTGGGGGCAGATTATCTCAGAACTGCCTACTGCTGGATTTCTTCATTTGATCCCAGAACAGGTCACTCTCTGAAACAAGATACTGGACTGAATGGATGACTGACCCTACCTAATGTGGCAAATTCTGTGTTCCAAACTATATCAGTGGAGCCTGCTCCTTTTGAATACTAGTTTCAAACTCTTTGTCCATTGGACTTTCCCTAAAATGGAACCTTTGATTTCCCCTATAAAAGGATTTCAATTCCAGGGTTTCCAGGGGTCTATCCGTATTCTTTATGTTCTCACTTGTGTCAAAGATAATGAAAGAAGTATTTACAACATCTTCTTGATCAGTGTTTTAAATGAAACCTGTTGCACGGCCCCATAGAACCAGTCGTTTGGTTGGGACTGTGCCTCCCGAATCTTCTCCAGTAAGGCTCCAATTCAGGAAATGAACCTTGTTCCAAAACAGTGATTTAAGCACATGTGTAAACCCACTGAAGTCAACAAGCAGTTTCCATTTTTATATAGTCACTCTTCACAGCAGAATCGCACTTTTAAAATCTATAGAAACAAGTCTCAGAAAATTGCAAGTAAAAATAATAATGTTACAGTATAAATATTTTCTGCAGTGTTCCTAAACCAGTTTGAAATATCTATTGTGACGGAGTCAGACCAGAAGGATATAGGAGAGTGCTGGAAGGCAGGTATATTAGTCTCAGGATGTGCAGGTCCTTGTTCCCTGGATAGCCAAACAAAGGCTACTCCAGGCCAATCAAGACACCTGGGGCCAATTAAGAACCTTCTAGAAAGGAGTAGAAACAGCTAGCCTAATTGGGACACTTGAAGCCAATCAGGGACTGGCTGAAACCACATAAAAACCTCCCAGTTAGTCAGGTGGGTGTGGGTGTCAGGAGCTGTGGAAGGAAGTTATGCTGTTGGTGAGACTGAGTGTTGGACAACATATCATACTGAAGGAAGGAGGCCCTGAGGTAAGGGTGAAGTGGAGTTTGAAGAAGCAGGGACTGCTGTGGGGAAGTAGCCCAGGGAATTGTATTGTGTTTTGTGCCTAAAAGGTCAGCCATCCTAGCTGATACTGTTAGGGTCCCTGGGCTGGAGTCCGGAGTAGAGGGCGGGCCCGGGCTCCCCCCTTTTTCCATCTTCCATACTGGCCTGTGACAAAGGCAACTCACTAGGTGGTGACTCTTGTCAATTATACTGAGAAAGGGAGGTCACTCTGGGGCCTAGATGAGTTTCTGAGGTCCCTAAATCTGCCAGGAAGCGCAGGACCCACAAGTACAGACTTGGAGCTTTGTCACACTATGAATGAGCTTTTGAATGATTTCTTATCAACTGTCTTTCTAATTACGCCCAGATACTATTTTTGGAAATGATCTTTGATAATTAACACACCCCTTACCTCACCTACCTACACAACAATGAGCTGAGCTATATTCATGCAACAATGCATGTAACCACTACACGATACACTAAGATATTTTCCAAAATCTGCAGATGCTGTGGAACAAAAAGGCTAATATTTATCTTTTATTTTCTCCCCACGGTGTCATTGGTAAAGTTTAGAGGTTGCCTGCCCCTGTCAACTATGGCCTCAAACTACGGAAAAGCTACATTGCCATGGTAACAAGCAGCACCCACAACAAAATAAAAGGCTAGCTAGTTGTTTCCATTGATAACATCTTATATTTAACTGCTTTGAGCAGTGCTGATAGGGTCAATCCTTGTTACAATAGTTAGTTTGTCTTGGCCAAACAAAGAAAAACACTGACTGCTGAAATTGACTGTGATGGACACAATCATAAATTGTTAGCATTAACCAATTTACCACTATAAACAATCAGATGTGTCGAGTGCTCTTCTCACCTGTTCCTTCCCATGCAAGAAGCAAAACAGTTATTTTGTTTCTTACCTGGCAAAGCACATGCTTGCTAATTGTATATGTTCTAATTCTGGGAATAATATATCCGCCCAGAATGCTGTCTTTCTCTCTAGTAAAGTGAGGGGTCCAGTAAGGCTGGGGGTGGGGGGTGGGGGGGTTTTCAAACATGACTGTGCAGGTGAAATTCATCCAGTGTATAATGCACGTTACCTTCATCATCAGTAGGTATCGCTCACTTCCGTGAGAAAAAGACATTGTAGCGAGTCCCATACCAGGACTTCCATCTGTCTACCGATATGTGCCCCATCATCATCATATCTGAGTGATTCATAATCTATGACCTATTTGTCCTCACATCACTTCTGTAATGTAGGGAATTCTAAGTGCTTCAGTTCCCATGAGCATAAAAGAGGTAGGGGGGCCACACAAAGATACATACAGATAGCGAGTGGTAGATTGCTCAAATGGAAGTCAATGGGAAATAGGTGTCTAGGTGTTTTTGAAGATCCCACTTCTATGGATTTTCAGGTGCCTAAATACCTTCAAAAAGCTGGCCCTATGTGACTTTCTCAAGGTCAGATGGGAAGTCTGTGACAGAGCACAGACTTGAACCTAGGTCTTCCAGTAATTAAATTTAATAAGAAATATTACAAATATTCACAACCTCAGAACAGCCATGGAATGGAAGAAAACTATGTTTTGGGTTGCAGCAGATGTTCTGGTAATGTTCCGGAATGTATATACTATCAATATATGCAGATATTTTATAATAAAAATAAGTATTTCTTAAAGCATGACAAGTATTATACCATATTACTTTATATTGATTAATAGAGATTACATGAAGTGACCAAGTCAGCCTACTGACTACTGATATACTGTGGGACAGAAACAGCTCTTAGCACAAATGGACAAAAATGTGAGTTTATGTAAATTCCAAGCCAATAATACAAAAAGTCTATGTGAGTATTAACCTCACAGACAGTGTAGAGGTTATTCATATGTAGTTCAGTCCATTTGTGTCCTACATTTAATAGGACACCAATGGCATTGTGGGGTACTAAAAATATATTTCATGATCACACAGATGTTAATCGATCCCCAGCTTTGAAGTCCATGAGGAATTTTCGCCCAGGGCATAGTGGCAAAGAATTTGGAGAGTTTTGCATTCCTCTGGTCATTCTATGGAGCATATCCCACAAAGAAAATTCTCCGGTAGAGGCAGAGGCTTTGTTGGATCTTAGTTCTTCCTGGCTTTTTTGTTTGCTTGGTTTTGGGGTTTGGTTTTGTTTGTTTGTTTCTAGAAAAGTGGAATATTGAGAAAATTGAACAGGATGTAGAACAATAGAAATCAAATTTTCTTCTGATTCAGTCTGGTGACTCTGACATTTCTCTGAATTGAAATGGATTGTGAAGAGAGAGTTCAGAATTTTGGGGAGGACTTCTTTACAGATGTAAACCCAATCATCAAATACAGACAATGCATGGTAATATGGCTTAGAAATCCTAGTGTAATCCTATCAGCTCACTAACCTTAAAGAGCTAGTCTCAAGTAAATGTTTGGAAGTATAAAGAGGATGCTGGTTGGTTTTACTCCTCTTGTGAAGCCCCACATTTCTTACGGGGCTAATAAGGTTGTTCAGACTCAAAATTGGTGTCACTAAGATCTTGTCTACACTACGGGGGTAAGCTGACATAAGTTACACAACTCCAGCTATGTTATTCACATAGCTGGAGTTGACATAGCTTAGGTCAACTTACTGTGGTGTCTACACTGCGCTGCATCAATGGGAGATGCTCTCCCGTCAATTTATCTTACTCTTCTTATTCCAGTGGAGTTTCAGAGTTCACGGGAGAGTGATCTGCAGTTGATTTTAGCAAGTCTTCACTAGACTCACTAGATTTTAGCGGGTCTTCACTAGACCCACTAAGCTGATCCCCCAGTGCATCGATCGCAGCAGCGTCAATCCCCAGTAAGTGTAGACATGCCCTCAGAGTGACCTATTTTTCCCAATGGGATCTACAGGCACAAAAGAGAATTTCCAGATATGGCTGAGCAATTATCTTGTTCCATTGGGTGCCTGTTTTATAGATCCCATGCAAACCTAAATGTGACACCTTTTTCCATGTATAAGCATTACCCAGGTTGAACTTGAGTAACCCAAGTAAGGGTGGCTGCTACAATATGTATCTTAGACATCTTGACATAATTCATGACAACAGTATCAGGAGCTGGCTATCACTCAGCTAACCTTTAACTATAAATAAGGGCCCAAGTCCTGCCCTCGTGGCGCTCCGCAGAAGTAACTGAGGTTGCATAGGGTGTCAAACAGATAATGATTTGACCCAAGAGTTTTTGTTTAAAAACTTTTTCAGTGAAAAAGTTAATCCACCCACTTTGATCTTTTATGAGAGGTTCATTTGTGCTGAGATTTGCCAGTTGCCTTATATCTCTAGTATCTCCATTGCTTTCTGGCATACTATGTGTGTGCTTGTTTCCCAGTGTGCATAACACACTGAAAATAACAACTTGTCCTGCTGTTATTCATATTGCCATTTCACACTGAGACTTACCTGCTCTTCCAGCCAATACCGTGTATGCTAACCTAAGCCAAAGCAAGTTATTCTCTGGAATAATCACCAATTGTAATTAGGCACCTACCTCCCATTGACTTTTATGCCAAACTGTAATTAGTGCCTTTGAAATCTCCTCCTGCATAGGCCATTGCCCAGCACTTGCACCCTGCTGGAAAGGGAGCAAACAGAAAGGTGTCCATGAAGGTTGTCTTGTTCTAAAAGCTTTGAACTTCCCCTTTTTCATTCCTGAGCTCCGTGTCACAGCACCTGATCTGCCACAGGAACAAGCGGTTTCCTCTAGAGCAGACATCAGTGCCATTCCACTGGTCGACTGACTGTGGATAGAAGGACAAAGTACTTAGCAATTCCAATCAGGAAGCAATGCACATCGCCTCTGAGTCATTTTGCTTCTGGCAATCTGGGACATTAAATCTCATATTTACTTCCTAACCAAGGTCAAAAAAAGCTAACACACAGTGGCATGATTTCCAGAGCAATTGATGAAAAGTGAACAGGTTTACTCACATAGGGATTTCTTTGCTAGTACAATTGAGTAAAACTGCTGAACTTTTGAAGTAATTTGACCATTTTGGGAAGACTTACCATTGCACTAAATCACTCTTTAGACCAATGAGACTGTGGCTGGTGAGCCACAAATGGCTCTTTAATGTGTGTCCAACTGCGCTTTGCAGCACATGATATTAAAATACTGGAATTTAGTTATTAACCAGTCTAAGATCCTAACTAATCAGGATGCTTTTACTATGTTATTAACCAATTGTAGTTGATAAAATAATACTTGGTCAGTTGTTTTTCTGTAAAACTATATATAAACTAAATATTTCCCATCATACTATTATAAATATGAATATATAGTACTATAGGAAATGACACAATGAATTTGCCCTACTGTGGTTCTTTTGGATAATGTCGATTGCTAATTTGGCTCCTGAACCACTGAGGTCTGAGTATCACTGCTTCAGGTCAAGAAAGTCCGCATTATGGTCTGAGTCCATTTGGAAAAACTCCCATGGATTTCAATGGGTGTATAATAAGGTGGAGGGCTGGTCTTCACTACAGGGAGATTGACACTACTGCAATCGATGCAGCAGGTGTCCATTTAGCAGGTCTAGTGAAGGCCTGCTAAATGGATGGCAGAGCACTCTGGTCAACTCCACTACTCCACCTCTCTGAGAAGAGTAAAGGAAGTTGACCGGAGAGCATCTCCCATTGATGCAGCACAGTGAAGACACTAGGGTAAATCGACCTAAGCTGGAGCAGTGTAACTTAGGTTAACTTACCTTGGTAGTAAAGATGAGCCTGGAGTATAGTCTCTGTGTAGGAATACAAGCTCTACTTCAAAATCTCTAAGTTCTGCCAGCTTCTGCCGGTAAATTTCATTTTTTTCTGGCTGGCTTAGGGAGAACACACAAATGTCATCAATTCTGGGGGCAACAACTGAGTTTACAATATTTTTGCTCACCCTCCTGACCACATGAGCTAGCTGTAGCCAGTCAAAGAGCTCTCATCATCTCACTTTTTACCAGCCCATCTTAAAATTTGTCAAAGGAAAGTAGGACAGTCGACACAGCATTGTTACGATTTCTGAAGAGCAAAAAAAATCTATTAAATGAGCTGATTATGAAAAAAAAACACTCTGAACTTGAAAACATGCAGTTTCAGAGTATAGATAATTTTTTCTATAACTATTTTAGCCACAACTAAAAATACTAGGGCCAGCTCACGGGCACCCATGAAAAGCATTGCGGAAGGGAGCTGGGGTAGAACAATTTCTTTGAGGTTTTCTTCACAGACCTTCCCCCAGGAGTTTCCACTGGGAGGAGAGGAGTTTGCCCCACCCAGTAAAACAAGTGAAGTATTTGGTGGCTGGTAAGTCCCATGGAATCTCCTAGACACTGAGGCTCTTTTCATGGAGACCCTTGCTTTGCTTTTAGGGCTCCTTGGCCTTCCTCTCTCTTTCTTGCGGCTCGGGTCCAATGGAATCAACAAGACTGGCTATAAGAGGTCTCTGGGTGTTTTTTAAATGTATAAATTACTCAGTGCAAAAGAAAACTGCCACACTTGTAGGGCAAGTAATTTATCGATTTTAACTGGGCTGGTCTTGTAAAATAGTACTAAATGATGAGTCTAATATTTAGGATGTGGCTTATGTTTTAAAGCTGTACAATTTTTTAATTGTAGACTGTTCATAATGGCTACCATTTATCAGGGGGAACTTGGTTCAAAGAGTTACTGGAAAGATTTTCTGGTGTACTAGAGATCCAACAGTGGCTGTTAGTATTCTGTTATACCTGATCTTAATGTATGGTAAAGCATCTTATATGGGTATACAGAGATTAATTTACGATACTAATGAGTCCATATGCCATAACAATAGACTACTGCTGCAAGAAGTTTGCCTTTTTTTATAAGAAAAATCACTTGTAAATTGAGATTAAGTTAAAGAGTAAATTGCTTGGTGCCGCTGCCTTTGATCTAGTGATGAACTATATAAACTGTCTTTAACAAAAATAATAATTCAAACTGTCACTTAATGAAAGTGTGATGAGGTGCAGGGGGAAAATTAGGTATGGCAAGAAACCTATACACACAGAGGCAGGACCAGTTAGAGAGAGAATGTGTTCCTCGAAGAACCAATACGTCTCTACTGGACAGCTTAGCGGCAACAGGGTTTTGAAATCTTTCTAGACAAGATAAAATACTTACGCACACACAGAGCATACAAATTGTTTGAAAGATATGTCCCGTTTATTTTGATAAGTAGCTGTAATCCTCAGATGGTTTTATAATACATTAGCATTCATAACAACAACTGTAATCAATGTCCAAACAGACTGTCTTCCCCTACTAAAAATTCCCCAGCAGAAATCAGTCCTAATCACAAAATCCCTCAACTGTCCCCCTAACCCTCTGTCATCTTCTGTTCCAAATACTTCTGCTAGTGGACACTGCAGTATGTAAGCACTCAGGAGTAAAGCAGGGAAACAAGTTCCACTACAGAGACAATGCAGCTGGTCCTTCCCTCTTTAAACCCCAAATCTAGATACCGCTCCATGTTTCACATGCACATTTTGCATAAAGTTACTGAGTCTTATTCCTGAGGTGGAGCACAATTAATTCTATTTATTTCTAGCTTCTGAATTTTTTTTCCTGATTAGTGTTATAGTGCAAAAGAATAGTAAGTACACTCTAGAAAGTTACAAAAGGCCATAATAGACCAAGGCTGGGGGGAGTGGCATGATTTTAAGGGATCCTGGCTTGTTTTGAGTTTGTTAGCATAAGAAGAATGGTGAAAATGCTACTCTTCAGTCCCATGTAAATTCAGGGATGGGAGCTGAAGGAGAAATCGATGATAAATGGGGGAACTTGGTGAGCTGTGGAGAACAGATGTGTTGTAGCATGAAGGAGGAGCATGATATAATGGAGGAGGAGAGGTGGCTATGGAAGGAGAAGCAGCAAGGCTGGCATTATGGATAGCTAGTGAATGAGCTTCAGCGAAGGCCACTGGGCTTCCAAAGGAAGCTGCTGGCTGGCTAACATGTAAATATCAGCTGCAGCCATGGTGACCTTCTTAGGGGAGAGAGCTGCAGAGCCAGTCAGGAAGCTTTGGGACTCGAAAGGGTTGTAGCTCAAAGGGATCTTTGCATCCCTTTCATCGCTGATCCCGAGATGATACATTATAAGCTGAGGATGCCGATCATCTGAAGTGCCAGTTGAAATGAATGGAGTGGTGAGTGATAACCAGGCTCTAAATATATAGAGCGGTGGGCACAAGGAATTGAAGGGCCTATTGGTGTCGTCTTTGTGATAATCCAGCCCTGAAAATGCCACTGTGCTGGCCAGCCTTGAAGCCAGAACCGGAAAAGAAGTGAGATAGAACTAACAGTCTCCTGTGACTGACAAAAGGAACCAACGTAGGTCAATGTCTGTCAGCGTGATGTTCTGCATGATGAGTCATTACATGGTGATTGCACTTATTTGTTTTTTCAACCGAAGGCTCACGCGTGTGTGGTGAAATATTCAATGTCACAAACAGAGTGTGCCGTAGAAAACAAGTTGAGATGCAAGCATTTTGAAATCTCTTGGTAATGATGCGAAGGTGATGTGACTGGGAGAGGGAGTGTGAAGTGTTTTAAAATTATGCCTTTGAATGCATTTTTTTATTACCTGCAAATCCCCTTATATTTGCAAATTGTCTGGCTTTTCTACTGATAAGCTGGCTGCTTCACTCTGTATACAGTATGTACATCTATATTTCTTCCAACATATTCCCTTTATTTTTATTAAAATGGTGCAAAACTCCTTAGAGACTTTCAGGAATGAGATCGGATTTGGAGGCAGTAATACGGATGTTATACTTGAGATTAATTTCTTCTTTCTCTAGCATCCCTAAACACAAGGCACCCAGGAGCCTGGCATAAATAGACCCACTGTCTGTAAGTTTGAAAGAAATGTAATATGCAACTTCCATCACTGCTCAGTGTGACTTTTCCCTTCCCCTTCTGAGACACATTACTTTGTGAAAGATCAGCCAGCACATCCTTGAAAGCTGTTTGCCTTCTTCTTTGCAAATAGACTTCCCGTATAACAAGTGGCAAGTAGTTTACATCTGTATGTCAGAATTCTTTCACACTGTTTTCTTGTTGTTTATATTTATATAAGTACCTAAAGACCTTAACCAATATTACAGGCCCATTGTGTAGATGATTTACATACACATAGTATGAGACAGTCTCTGTTTCAAGCAGTTTACAATCTAAATAGACAAGAGAGTTGACAAGTGGGAAAAAGGAAACATTATTAATCCATTTTACATATGAGGAACTGAGCTGCAAAGACATTAGGTGACTTGACCAAGGTCACCCAGGAAATGCATGGCAGAACCAGGAACTGAACCCACAGCTCCTGAGTTCCCAATGAGAGCGTTAATCAGAAGACCATCTTACTAACCTCCTGAACCAACAGTGCACCTTGAAACTATGTGTATCTATGGTGTGCTGTAGCTGTGTGGGTGTGCACTCTTTAGCTTTTAGGTTAAGCTAGGTCAGTCAGATGACAGTCGTTATTGAGGCACTGATTTGGACTGAGATGGCAAAGTCTCCAGGGGAAAAATGAAGGAGCATCTCTGATGAACCATTTTGACTGGGCAGAGGAGGGAGGGAGGTTTATGGAACCAGAGATAATTTAAAGTTTAGAGCCAACTGCAGAAAAATGAAGCATACTGGAATTGAGATATGAAGGGTCTCTCAAACTGCAAGCCTTTTAACAGCTACTGTTGGATCTTATAACACTGCAGTAGCCTTCTGCATCACCAGTTATTGTTGGATCTCTCTTATCCTGCAGTATCCTTCCACCAGTGTGCATGATAACTATCATTTCACGGAAAAGACATTCTGAACAATTTACAAATAACAATGGACTTCAGAAGTGGCAAGATCAGGCATTTTATGGGGCATTATCATGGTGTTGGGGGCCTTGAGCTCTCACCCATATAAAACTAGTTCCCAGGTCTTCACTCAGTGTTTGAGGTTTTTAAGAGATCATCCTGCTGCAAGGAGGTGGAGTAATAAACCATCAGCCCTTTCTCTTTTGATTTTTCCTTAGCTTGTTAATCAGTGTTAAAGGATCTAACAGGACTCTTGTTCTCAGCACCATAAGAAGCTACTGATTTTGTTGAGCAAAAAATATTTCCCATTTTCAGCTGATATACAGCATCTCAGCACAACATTACATGTCACATGGGGCTCTACCAGTTCATCCAAATGTAAGGCATGACTCACACCATGCAATGGGACTGAAATAACATAAGGTAACATTTGTCCAGAAGCAAAAGTAAACACAATCATTATCTTTGTCACAGCCTCATCTTTTGCTGCGCTAAAGGATGACTGTGTCCCAATGGAATTTTAACAGGCCTTTATTAGAATTTGACCCTTAAAACATGTCATAACTCTGCCAACAGACCACTTAAGTGAAAGAAGAGAAGTTAAAAAACAGATTTAAAACTTGGTTGTCACTCGGGGAGAGAAAATCCCCAAATGTATTTTACATGCTTCCAGTAGGAAAGAGGCAATAAACAGTGTAGGCCAAACTCTTCTCTTAGGGCCTGATCCACCACCCATTGGATTCATTAGAAAGATTCCTATTGACTTCAATAGGTGCCAGATCCGGCCTACCATAAGGTCATTAAAGTCGTATGTGCCAAACTGTACTTTCAGTTAAGTCCATCATTTTTAAGCACATGGTCAAAATTCAACAATGGAGTAAATTCTAAATACCATCAATGGGACTTGTGCATACTTATATCAAGGCTGAGTTTGGTCATTTCTGCACTGGCATAAGTGCTCACATCTTCACTGTATTCACAATTACACACTGAATAATGTGCAGTGAAGTCAGATGAAGAATGCATGCCACTCCAACACTTGATATTTTTTCCTATTTCGATAATAATCTACATGGGGAGTAAAGTATAACTGTAACTTCATTATACAGTAGCACTAACCAGATATTAGCTTCAGAACAGCCACGTTCTTGTCCTAAAGCTAGCCCATAAATCTGATGCCTGATGTGGAAGCTAGCAACCCCAACAATTTCACTGACTGAAACCTATGTAAGTCATCTGACTAGTTAATTTATTTTATTATTATTAAAATTACAGTAGCCCCTAAAAGCTCCAGCAAAGACTGAGCCCCTATTCTGCTAGATTGCATAAAACACATAGTCACAGATGCTGTCCAAAGATTGTACCATCGAAACAGACAGATAAAACCATTATTATCACCTTTTTGCAGCTGGGGAGTGGAGGCCCAGATACATTAAGTGCCCTCATCAAAGGTCATACATGAAATCTATGGCGGACCCAGGAATTTAATCCAGATCTCCCAAGCCATAGTTCAGTCCTTAACCAAAAAACAGTTATGAGAAGAAGCAATTATTAAGGACATATTGCAAACATTGAACTTGTGCCTGTAGTCTGTATGTGACACACAGCATGCTGGTTAGAGAAATTGGCCTTGATTCTCTATTGCCCTCCCTGATCTTGTGCAGCCGTTTACGAGTAGTGCAAGGTGGAGGTAAAACACTACCATTCAGACTCTTACAATCCAGTTGTGTTGACAGAATGGGTATACTGGATGCATGGCAAGGGAGAATCCAAGCCTCAGTCACTGAATATGGTAAAGGTCAATGCCACAGTCCCATGATGAAAATCAGTCTCCACTCATGGCACTTGCTACTGTTCCAGAACTTACTATAGTTATTAAGCACACAGACATTTTTCAGAAGTTTTTCCAGGATTTATTTCTCTTTCAAACGAGTAGATTACACTTGAGAATCAATTAATTAAGTTGAACATTCAGACTCAAAATCCAAAATGCCACAATGGGGAGTTCTGAGGTTGGGGAATTGAAAGAAAAAGTTTTGTCTGCTCCCATTTATGCCAAAAAAGCAACATAATTGTTCAACTTCATTTGTGAATATAAAGGCTGGAAAAATTGTGGACATGATTGTTTTCCCAAGGAAAATAGAGATAAGAGAATATTTGTCAAGCATGAACAACTAATTCTGATGGGAAGTAAAGTCTCTAAATTGATTAAGGCATGGGCATAAGATAGGCATTATCAATAAATTGCAGGGGACTCTGTTTTGGCCAAGAGATAGAAACAATTAGCTTCAAATTACCATTGCCAGCTAGAACAAACTGATGTTTGAAAGAAACAAAAATAACCTCTTCCATCGAGATGTCTTAGTAACATTCCTCAGCTATCTTGTTTTTGAGAAAAGACTTCTTTGTCTGGTGTGGGCTTGCAGTTAGTGTCAGGCACTTTCACATGACAGAACTTTTAATGTTGTTTGTCTATGGTCTGCTGCTTCTGGAGCTGAAATGCACCAATATTTAGTTTCAGAATTTATGTGCAACAGCCTGGAGCGAGTTCTCAAATTCAGACAGCCATTCTCCCTGCACTCGTTCCATCAAAAACCTGCTTTTCAGAGAAACAAAGAAACACACTTAAAACTGTGTTTCTTTGCAGTACCTGCTAAAACTTCTTGTATAGAAATCAATTCAAATAAACAAATGTGATGCTTAGGAAAATCAATCAACTAAATTTAGGGTTATGCTTTAACTGATAACTAAATTTAAAAGAGAAGATAAACATCCATTTTCTTTGTGTTAGTGTAACTTACACCGTAATATTTTTCAAATAACCAGGACAAAGTTCATAGAGCTTCCAGGCTACATCCCCTAGGAAAAGCCTCAAATGGTGATATTTATGATAAATTTATAACATTTGTAATGTATATAGGGATGGGAAATTTCTGTGAACTATGGGTCAAATTCTATTCTGAGCCATATGAATGCCATATAAAGCTATAGTGTCATGTCTCTGGCATTTCAGCTTTCTAAGGGCTCACATTAAAAATAGTTATAATAATTAAATACCTTTGCATTTCAAGAGCACCTTTCATTCAAGGATCTCAGAACATCTGTATCTTTTTACAACAACTTTTCACTTAGGGATGAATAAACCAAGTAAAAATTGTCCTGAACCTTCATGCAAAATTTGAACCCAAATCTTCTGAAAGTTTGAAAGAAGTAGCTCACAATATTTTTAAAATAAAATATCTTCTCCTATTTTTCTGCACTGCCTGGTTTTGACCAGGAAATGGCTATACCATGATACTGCAGAAAATTGAGAGAGGATCTTCTTGTTAATTAGCCCTTTCTCCAGACTAAAGAGCTTCCAAACTTCAGGATGTTTATTCAATCCTTTTGAAGCTGTTTCATCACTGCTTTTCACCCATTAGGCTCTCATCCATCACATCTTGTCTCTCTCCACTGAAAGTATGTGATTGCTTCAGTTTGAGGGGAACAGAAACAGCTTGACATCATCAGCAAATTCCCACCCCGGTGGAGAGCTCTCTGAACCATCTTTGAAATATTCAGTTAAATTGGTGTAAAAGATTGACAATTCCTACAGAAAAGAGACTACTCTTTCCTCTGAAATGATTTTGACCAGCAGGGCTTTAAGGTGTGGGAATCTACTTGGGGTGGGGGGCAAAAGAGAAAAGTGTATTTTACATATAAAAACATTGAGGAATGTCTTGGCTAGCTAGTGGTTTAGGGATACAGATCTGCAGCTTGAAAGGGAAGCGCACACAGAGAAGGATATTTCAATTTCAAACACTTATGGATTATGAGTCCTAGTTCAAAAAGATATCAGCTGCTTCTGGGATGGAAGGAAGAAATTTTAAAAAGCCTTATTAAATCATGATCCCCAGAAGAACAGAGGTGAGAATCTTCTGTTTTAAATAGATGAATTTGCAGTGGGAGGGAAGAGCAAAAGAACAGTGGCTGGAATCATTCCCGAGGGCTTGTTTGGACTAGGAGAAGTGGTCAGGTTAGCCAACATGTTTTAGCTTCTCTTTATCTTATTTCTCTAGTGTAGACACAGGCTGATTCTATTTGACTGATTGAGATCCATCCTAGAGGGAGACTGGGGTGGATGTCAACTAGCTAAATTGAGGTAATATGTGGTAATCTGTCTCTTTGTAAAGGAACCAGTCAGAGTTACCTAACAGGTATTAGGTACCCCAGTCCTAACCTCCAGCTCCTTTTCCTCATCTCGATAAACCCTCACAGTAAAACCCACACAAGGAGACACAGGACAAGGAAATCTCTGCATGGATTCCCCTGAGGAGTTCCTCCACGTTGTTCCGTCAGGGAGTGTTACCTCCCCGATGGAACAGGCTATAGGGCTTGTCGGATCTCCAGGGATCTGTAAGAGGCCATGTCCACTGTGCACCTGTGCTTCTGCACTAGCTCTGGCCTCCACTGCTCCAGATCTATGGCTGTCAGGTTTGATTGGGGCTATGCTACCAGGACACTCCTGGCTGCTCTCAGGACCTCTGGAGTAGAGTTCTATAGAAAAAATAATATGGCTGCAGGCAGTGCAGAGGAACTAGAAACTATCTGGGTATGGAGAGCTGAGAATTTCTCCAGCATAGAGGGCAGGCTAGGGTGGACCTTGACAGTTGCAGCAGGCTGTCTCCATATCCTAGACAGCCCTTTGAGACACAGTTGAGATGAGGCTCCAGTCCTGTCAGATTAAAATTCCAGAAGTTTCAAAGAATCAGATCCTCCTGTCGCAAGCCCAAAACCCTCTCATCCCTGTAAGGAATTATGCAAGCGCAATTCAGGGACCTGCAAAAGTGAGTACAGATGGAGTCAGAATTCAATTTTGTGAGGAAAATCTCAGCAGATGTGGATTCACACAAGCCTAGCCTCATGGACTTCACATGCAGGAGCCTCTGTGATGTTGGAGGGAAAGTCAATCTGTTCCCTTTCACAGATTCGGGCCAAAAAGTAGTTTGACTCCTTTAATTCCCTTCCACAAAGAAGAAAGGATGGGCCTTGTCACATACAAAAAGTACCTAATAACCAAGTCTTCTCCTACCTCCAACAAAATTAAAGGCATTTTGAGGTCATGATCCCAATTTCCAAAAACTACAATAATTAATTTAAAATAGCCCTAGCATGCAAACGAAAAGCCACAGTCTGCATTTACTCTCATGAAAATCGGACAGAAATGGCATTGTGGATTAAAGGGAAATCTCAAGGCACTTGTATTGTCCTTGAAATAATTATTAGTCAGTTATTTCCGTTTGACACTTTTTTCACAGGGTCTGGTAGTGGAGTGTGCAAATGGTTATTAAGCAGAAATGAGGAAGGACTGAGGATTCATGAGCACTACTTAGAAACATTCTGAAAGAACCTACCGCAGCACAGGGCATCTGTAACTTTAACATGCATGTCCAGCACTCCTGCAGTTGATAATCTAAACTGACATGGGCTTTGGCAGTATTGCAGAGAAAATGTTCACAGGGATAGACAGTTTTCTTCATGATATTTCTAAGATACCAAGCAAACATATACCCTCTTCAGCATCACACATGCATACCTATGGTTCTCTTCTATAGACTGTTATGTGGAGAATGCCTCTCTTTACAACAAGTTTGTTTCCTTTTCTCCACCATACTATGTGTCAAACCCCACTCCGAATGCCAGTCGGGGGATGTGAGATTTTGTTTTCTAATTGCTTGCAGCCAGCACACCTGCCCAGCTCTACAAATGATTAGCAGGAAATTTTTGAAAATGACATGCACATGTAAATCCTGAAAATGATTCCTATTCTCAGTGGTTTATGTGGACCCATTGTTTTGAATTTATAGGTTACAGGAAATCAAAGGTGCACTGTGATAGAAATTACTGGAATAGAACGTTAGTCTCATTTAATTGGAATAAGAAAAACAGTATTTCTGATACTGCTGCAGACTTTCTAAAAGAATAAGGAAAAATTATTAACACTGCAATTTGTTTTTTCCCTTTGCCCTGAATGCATGACCTGTTGTCCCTGTATGTCCAAAGTCTGTGATTTCTCACCCTTCTCCGGTGTACAAAGTGGGGATTTCTGGCTTTCATTGCTTTTACAGCAGTGTATTTTGGAAGTCATGTATCTTTTGCTAGAGGAAATTCTTTCAACAGGATATGGGATCTATCACAGGCCTTGATCCTGAGATGGGACTCATGGGCAGATGATTCTCTGTACCCACTTCGGAGCCCCGCCGGGTCTTTGCACAGAATGCAGTCTGGGGTTCTCACTGCAGGTTCAGTTGTTAAATCATGATGTAATTCCTTTTGGGATTACTTGGTAAATCCCCATTAGCAGGAAAGAGATCATGGTAGCTACTTGTATTCAGATAAGTACCTGAGAAACTAATCATAATTAGTGAAAACCCTCACAAAAGCAGCACCTTCACCGAAGCCCAGACCCCAACCAGGCAAGGCAAGGTGCCTGCAATACCATGGAAGCTTTGATTTAATTCTGGCTGTGGTGGGAGGCAAGCTGGACAGATGAAGGGCATATCTAGCTTTTGGAACCTGCGATTCTTGCAGCTTCGTATGTGGGACTGTGGCGAATTGGCAGGACAGTTAAATGGGGCCTTTGGGCCTAACCCTGTCTGAATTTACCAACTGTTGTTAGGCACGGCTTTCTCCCTCCACCTCTTTATGATCACACAAGAGCAACAGTGAAGGGAAAGTCTGCTGCCTGCCTATCTCAAATGGGGAAAAAGTTAAGAAAGGAGAACAGTGAGAATGTGGGATGAAAGATAAGGTCACTGGGAGGATGAGGCTCTCAGAACCTTAAATCCAGCTCTGGAAAAAAGCAGTGGTCTGGGGAGGGCAGTTCTGTGCTGTAATGGGGAGAGAAGAGTTAGGGGAAGCACCTAGAAAGGAGGCTGTGTTGGGAGGGGCAGAAATTTTGACAGATCTTTTCTGTCCATTTAGGCTGAGTGCGCCTTTGTGTTCTCAGTGCGTGGATCCTAAACATTCAGGTTATTACAAGTTCTCTTTCAATTACTGCTTCCTTTCTTCAAGCCGCATTCACTATTTCACACTTGAAATATTTCCTTTTTTAAACAATACGTCATTTTACTATCTCTGCTGCATCTCTTCTGTGTCATCTCAATAATCTTCAGAATGCTGCTGCCACTCAGCTGTGCTTCAAGGGTCTGATTGCAAGAACATGGTATGTGACACTCCGGATCTGCCAGAAGACACAGAAGAGATCTTACATTACTTATATATAGAACTGGGTCTAGCTTCCTAGCTTTAGTTCTTTCGTATACCATATAAAAAGATCTTGTCTTCCAAGATATTTCAAAATAATGGTATCCTTATTCTTGAGTCTCCTGTAGGAGGTATAAATAAAAGAATTAATTTTCTCCAGTTTTACCTTCAAAGTGCTTTCTACCATCAGTATTAAGTAGCATTTTTCAAGCATGCAGCCTGAACAGATGGGGTCTAGGATTTTGTTGAATGAGAAGTGAAGTCATCTCATACAGGTTTTCTGGGTATTTCAGCATCAAAAACAAACAGCATTAATCTAAGAACAAAATCTGTACAATACCAGTATTGTCTCTTACAGCTCAGTGATGGAGTAGAAAATGCAGCTGTGGGTTCGGTATTTAGGCCTTTATTCTTCTATGACAAATTGATAATGGGGGGCATTCTAAAGATTGTGTTAAAAGCTGACATAATGGGGAAGGAAGATATGTTGTAGGAGTTTATTAGGTTGTTAAAAGTGAGAGTTGTATACACTTTGGATCGCCATTTTCTTTAGGCGGGGGGTATGGGAGATGCAAGCTGGCTACGTTTTTAAGTTCAAAATGAAATGTATTGGAGGCTCCCGTTATTAATGTTGACATTTCTGTTGACAAGTATGCACATCCTGAAAGGTCTTTATCACCTCTTCCTTGCCACAGCCAAGCTCTGTTGTAATTAAATCTCAGAAATGACTCCTGTATTATTATTATGACACAACTTGGAATCTCTAGGGTGCTTATTTGCCACGGAACTATTTCACACTGTGAAACATATCTCATTGTTGTCTAAAATATACAGGGCCAGATCCTTCACTGGTGTAAATGCGCATACTTCCACTGAAGCCAACAGAATTATGCACATAATCTGCTGAGAAACTGACTCCTAGAGTACTAATTAGTGGCCTGATCCAAAATCCATCTAACTCAATTTGAATACTTCCAGTGACTTCAGAGGGCTTTGCATCAGGCTCTGTCTACAAAAACTCATCTTTATGATACACAATAACTTCCATAACTTCCTGGGCAATAAACATATTTCTCTTATCAGTAAATCCACCATTGTTTTCACATCTAGTAGCAAAATGGAATAGTCTTTGAAAATATATGTGTTAATTAAACAACATCCTTCTGTAGAAGCAGAATAAAGTAATTTATCTGTGACCACTGAGAGTCCACTATGTGGAGTGAATAAAGACATTAAAAACAAATTCTTTCATGTCCCACAAGCTTAGTTCTTGTGTACGTCTCATGACTGGAAAAGAAGCCTTTGAATTAAATATAAAATACTAGTAAGAGCATGTAGAGTATATTTGCTATCTTGCTGGTTCATTTTGCTAGCTTTTGATGTAATCCTATGTAACTTTGTGAGCCTTTTCTGATGTGCTCTTACATGTGACTTCGTGTGATCCAGCGAGCATAGAATTGACAATACACTGATTGTTCTGATGGAATTTATCAACTCCAAAGGCGCTCTCTAAAGCTGAATGTTCCAAGTTGCCAATTTCATTTAATTTTCCTCTTATTTGTTCCCATCAGAAATTGGTTTACAAACTCTGTATCACTGATGAACTATTTAAATTGTTGTTTTATAATTGGCATATCTAGAAGTGAGGATGGAGAATTAAATAACAAAATTACTGGCTCTTAAAAATAATTGCCTACCTCTGACTTGTCTGTTAAATCTTTTTGTGTCGCACTCTGTTTTGCAAGCAGTGTGCCTAGAATTCCTTCAGAATACTCCAAAACGCTCAATATGCCCTTACTTTTATGTGAGCCCTTATAAGCTTTATTTTAAAATGAACATGTTGGATAGCATGTAATCATTTTATGAGAATGGTATTAGAGTAAATCTACATGTAACATATGAGTGCCCAAAAGTGTGCTGGATGTATCACATGCAAGTGCACAAAGTAAAATAGAGTCCCAGCTCTGGAGCTCTCACCATTAAAATTTAAATGTGGAACTCCCTTTACACTCTTCAAAAGTGAAAGACAGAAGCAAGTCTTTCAGAATCGGCTTAACTGACTGGTCTGAATGAGAACCACTCCAATACTTTTCTCTGTTGACATTCTGCAAACAGAGATTTCCTAACTCTTTTTTATGACTGGCTGCCCTATGTCTTTTTTTTCCTCCTCCTTAGATGTAGGATTGTTGATGTAGATGAGACCTATGTAGATTGTTTCTTTAACTTTGCAGCAGAAAACCAAGCAGGAGCAGAGTTGGGGGAAGTTTTTGTTTGTTTGGGTGTTTTATTTGTTTAAGGCAGAAGTTCTGCAGTGAATGACACTAACAAATAATTTGACTTAACCAGTTGGCACAACAAAAGCCAAGCCTGTCATCTGCGTTCTGCCTTTGTCATTCAGTCTTCTCCTTGGTTCCATTGTTTGGTCTAAGCCTGGTCTGTGAGTTCCACATCCCACCTCTCACAATTTTATCATGAGACTTGTTGTTGCTTTTTCACAGCTACAGCTCCTAGAGTCCTGGGGTTACGTGACCATCTCAGCTTTAATTTTTACAATGTATATTAACCAAATCTCTCCTGGATGTGAAGAGAAGCTTGAGAAAATGACCTGAGTGTCCCCTAAAGGCTAAAAAATTCAGGTGGGAAATAAAAAGAATTAAGAAAACACTTTAATAGTCTCATGATGTGTGGTCCGTACTCATGATTTTTGAATGCTTGTCATTGATAATACCAAGCTTTGTGGCTACTCTATAGCTACAACAGGCTCAACAAAACCCAAATCCACTGGATTCAGTTTTGCAATGGGGCTCCAGTTCTACTCTAACACCCATACAAGAGAGGGTACCACACTCAAATATCTGTTTAAAATATGATACAAGTCCAAGCAGGGCTTAAAATAGCATTTACCCCATCCCAAATATTTAAAGTTCACAGATAGAGTGGCAATGAAAAGAGGACAAATATTTGAATTTTCTGCCTCAGTAATGTTTATGGCCACTGATTTTATTAAATGTGTTGCATCTTGAGCCCCCAGGTAGGCTGGGGAGCTGCACTTTTCCGTCTGGCAGAAGCTCTAGGAAGGATAAAGGGTGCTCTTAGCATATGTGAGGAGGCTCCAGTTTATACTGCTCTTGACCCTCCATTTCAATCCTAATCTCTATAGAGCTCTGTATCTTTCCAGGTGACCCCAGCTCTTGGTGAGGTGAAGCACATGAGGGCAGCACATATAGTAGCATTATAAGGAAAGTGGAGCTGGTCTATATCAGGAATAAACAACTGATTCAAAAGAAAAGGGGTGGGAGCCAGGTCCTCCCTGATGTCAGCATTATAGCTGGATGAATGGAGGGAGAGTGCACATGCATTTGTCTGTGGCCAAAACAAAACCTGTCCTTTAACTTCACACACAAAACAGTCATGTGTTTTCAGGATAACAGCAGGAACAGTAAGACAGTAATAATACTAACATAATCATTCCATTGTTCAGGTAGAAAAAAAATCAGGTTGCCCAGTACAATGATATTTCTGTTACTATGAAAGCAGCTGGTATTACATGCGTAATGTTGCACGTAGTTGGAGACTTTAAGACAAAATAAAAGGATATTCAAAATGTTTTATTTTATAGCATGCAAGTTCAATATCAATGAAGAAATACAGTCCATGTTTAAATAGAATCATCATCATATTCATTCCAGAGAGAGAGAACACATCTAGAAATTAGCATCCTAATGGATACATTACCAATAGTGCTTGAGTGGTTATATGACATTGCCCTGAAGCTGTCGTCTATCTACCATTATGCAAGTGTGGGTGGGGAATGAAAACCTATGGGCAAAATTCAGCTTAGTGCAGGGCACTAAGCAGGGTTCAGGAGGAATGAACGATCCAGCCTTATCACTTCTACTATGCCAGCAACCGCATAGTACTACTGTAGTAACAACAGCCATTCTGTACCATATAGAGCTGCTAGTCCACATAGTTGCTCCCAAATCTTCCCAAACCATTGATCCATTTGGAGCCAGGAAGACCCTCCTGCCATAGCATGTAAAGGACATAAATCCTACATGTGCTAGGTCAGGAAAGTCTCTCTGAACTTTATGTCCTCCACCCATGTTGCTTACGCCACATGGGGCTTAAGTAATGCAGAAGATCTTCCCTCGAGTCTCCCCCCACCCCTCCTTATCACAAGTGGATTTCACCTTATACATAAAATTCAGACTATAGGCATTTCATCTGATATTATGGAAGGCTTCAGTTCTTATTCCGCTCTAATCACTGTAGTATGAGCGTCATCCAGTAGTGCATTGAGAAATGTGATTAATGTACTATCCTCAAACAGTAAAACAAAACCTTTCCTGAGAGGCAAGGACCATGTTTTTGGATGTGCTTATATAGTGCCAAGCTTTCGAACTGAATTTGCCTGCTTGCAATGCCTTGAAGCAATCTGGAAATCCAAGATAGATCGAACAAGGCGATGGTCTGTCCAAAAGTCAACAGTTCCATGCATGGGATTGCCGATGATGACAGAGCCTCGCGCAATGAGGCCCTGATCCTAAGGGAGGCTTCTAGGCCTTTTTGTAATATAGATATTACATCATCATAATAATTGTACAAATTAAGTAATTCTTAGCCTGTTGGTTCATATTGTATCAAACCAAGCACAACGTAGACTTCCACGTGTGGTAATAGTTCAAAGATGGTGTTACACCCAATCGCCAATCCTGTCTCTGTCTGACTTGCTCAAAATATTGTCTTCCCAGACCTTTTCTAGAATATTCTCATACCCCTAAAAGGGCACTTATTTTGGTGGCACAGTGGAGCCTTGGTGTTTCTGATGTGGAGAATACAATCAAAATATGCCCAAGAGTAAAAGCAAGTCTGAAAGGAGAACTATTTCTGAAACCACAGGCATCTAGTGTGCACCTGTTCATCAAGCCACAACACACAGACTTCTCAGTCATTGTGGAGGAAATACTATAGCTTTCCTAGCAGAGGGGTACTGGGTTAGAATGCCTTTCCACATTGCAACTCTGACCTCGAGGGAGAGTATGCATTAAGAAAACAACCAGAACCCTCCACACCAGTATATTCTCCCTACCAAGGTTACAGCATATGAGGAAGTGCCTTGCAGGGTGCCTCCATGAGAACTATGCTGGCAGGAAACTGGAGGGGAGGGGAAGAAATGACAGAGGAAGGGAGGAGACCCTATAGCCAAAGAGGAGTCGGTTTCTCAATATGGATGGCTTCCCCAAGATCATTTTCAATTCCTGGTTGCCAAAGCCCTTGCCCATGCTGTGAGGAAGGACAAACCCACCTCCTGATATAAGGTCTAATTCACAGCCCGGATTCTGGATCAAGACCATAATACCCTAAAGAAAATTCTACAAGTAAAACCTCATGGAACATTCCTTTCCCCTCACACAGAGTTTTTTGTGTGGTTGGTTTATCTTCCTGTGGAAGGAGTTGATCTGGCCCTAGGAAGTTTGTGATAGATATATATGTACTGTTCTTGTTGCATCTTAATTGCTGGTCCCCTCTCTTCACACAGTGGGAGACTGAGAAACAGTACATGTGTTGGCTTCAGCATACAGCAGCTTAATGCAATTAACAGTTTAAAATGTTTCCTTTCCCTATGGTGTAATGAATATTTAGATAACTTGTGTGATTATGTTTTTGCAGCCCCCCTGTGGTGCAGACTTTGGGGGATTTTTAAAAACTTCCTCAATACCAAGGACTCAGGGAAAACCAAGAGAGCCTATAGGGTGTTGTATATTTCTGGAGGGATGCTATGCAAGGAAAGAATTGTTTTCACTTAGTATGCAGTACGCAGTGTATAGTGTAGCGTACTTTTGGTTTAATTCTTGCTCATTTTCTGATCCCATACTAGTGATAATAATAATAATAATAATTATGATTATACTGTTGTAGAGCCCATGATGCGCTATGTGTTTTCCAAACAGAAATGAACACAGAGTCTGCAATACACAGAATCTAAAAGAGACAGACAGAAAGCTGGAGGAAAGGGAAGATGGGCATACCTCTTAAATACATTTCTTGTTTCATTAAGTTAAGCACACTAATTTCCCCTGTCCCACCATAACTAAACTAACCATCAGATAAATATAATGGCAATTTTTCTGTTCAACTTACGCAGCTCATTCACTGGCCTGCAAATCATATTGGCATAAACATCTGCTGTCCTGTAACAGGAAATATCCAATGATGACATCCTGGCCCCACTGAAGTCAATGATTTTTACAATTGGCTTCAATAGGGCCAGGATTTCACTCCATGCTTTTGGCAAATGTCTGACCCATTAAAAATCCATCCATTTTGCAGTAATTAAATAGAGAGAAAAATTGTCTTTATTTTTCCCTGAAAATGTCACTATTGATAGTCTTTGATATTTGTTGTTATAGATATATTTCTAAAAGGCCAGAGACAATACTGACTGATGCTGGAGCTGGTTCTGCTCTCACTTATGTATCAGGGTAAAATCAAAAGTAATTCCATTATCATCAGTGGAGTTGTGCTGGTATTAAATCAATGTAATGGACAGGATAATCAATTCACTTGAATACAAAGGATTGGCATTACAATGAAAACCCATTAGTGGCTATATGTGTAGTTGGGTTGGGTCATAAGAATTCCCTGGAATACAAACTCAGTGCATGTGAAGGAGCAGATTAGAAACTTGCTTTGTGTAGTAAACATATGTTTACAAAAGAAAACCAAATTATCTGTAACCCTAGTTCAACATACTGTTGCCACTAAAATGTGCAGAGCTGAATTTACACCTTCGGCCTATTGTTCCCCTATCCTTCCCCCAGCCACTTGTTTCACCAAGAAAAATCAGTACAAAGGTGACACATCATCTGGGATATTCTAAACAGGTCCAAGACCAGAACACACAGACAGTATATTGGCTTTGTTTCAACTATCATGAAAACTAACAAAAAATAACTTGAACTGATTTTTTAAATATTTACAGACACACAAAGCAACATTTCAAAAGTGAGTGAGCATGGCTGAATTCTGAAAAAGTGTCAAGAGGTTCATATTTTGGACCAGATGCTGATATTCGTACTCACGCTGAGTGGCATCTTACTCCATGAGTAGCCCACAATCTCCACTGGGACTACTTGTGGAGTAAGCTGCTATTCCACACAAATAAGAATTTTGCCTGCAAACTCCCTGGGTTCCGCCTGGCCAGTGTATCTCATCGAATTATAAGGATTCTGCAGCTGGAACCCAGTGAATAGTTCTGCTGAGGATTCCCAAGCTGAGATGTAGTCTTACTCAGTCTCCATACAGCTGTGTTAGCGCCATAATGCTAGTAGAAGTAAAAAAGGAGAAGGAACTTACATTGTCATTGTTACAGCTCTTAATACACACACAGCATGAATGCAGAGAGCCCACACAAAACCCCACTGCATAGACTTTCTGAGCATAGACCGTGGAGCAGATCTTGTTGCCTTATTTCATGGGGTCTGATTCAAAGTCTATGGAAGTCAGTGGAATGACTTCTATTGATATTAGTGGCCTTTTGACCAGACCTAGACTCTTTTGAACAAATCAAGTTTGTGAATCAAACCCTCCAAAGCTAGGAAATTAATATCATCCTCCAAATGGCACATTTCAGTTGCTTGAAAAGGGTCTTCTAGCTAGTTCTTATGGGGAATGTATAACTGCACAGCAACTTTCCTGCAAGCATACCTGTATGATGAAGCCAAATTGAGCCTCTAGTGACCAAAGGGAAGGGATCTAACAAGCAGGTGCTCTCCAGCTGACTCACATAAAACAGCTGTTTCCAATGGCAGCTGCAGGGCACTCAACACAACCACATCCAGTTTTTTTGAAGTGTGTTCTAAGTGTAAAGCCAGAACTTAGCAACACAGCATCTGTAATGGGCAGTGATAGGTTTGTCTAATAAGATGTGGAACTGACAAAAATAAAACCAGGTGCCATTAGTACAGCATTTGCAGAGAAGACAATTTAATCTGAGAAATTGTGCTCCAAGATAGGGTTTGACTTAGTTGGGGATTGGTCCTGCTTTGAGCAGGCGGTTGGACTAGATGACCTCCTGAGGTCCCTTCCAACCCTGATATTCTGTGAAAATGCCACTGCTTTGCTTTTGTGATGCATGTCACCATGTCTAACAATGGTACATTGATAGGTTCAATTGTCTAAACCATTTAACCATTTTTCACAAAACAGCCTTTTAACTGCTCACAAGACCTTATCAAAGAATGTACAATTCACAAGTATAAATTAAACCATATGAAAGTCTTTCTGAGCAGGTAACTGATAGTTTAGTAGTACACCTGCAGAATGCAGACTTGTGTGGTTTTGCAACATGGCACACGCAATCCTTTGCTGATTGTGGGCCAGAGTCTCTACTGCGGCAGATGTGTTTGATGCTGATGTAAATGGAGTTACACTGGTGTAACACACTAGTAGGGTTACCATGCATCCTGTTTTGGCCAGGACCGACCCTTTTTTAAGCCCTGTCCTGGCCATCCCAACTTTTTTGGGAAAACTGGGCATTTGTCCCATTTGCTCCTGCCAACTGAACAAATGCAGTTTTACCAAAAAAAGTGGAGAGCAAACCCTAGTGGGGTGTGGAGGAACGTTTCAAGGAGGAAGAGGACGAGTGGCAATGCCAGAACTGAGCAGGAGAGCAGCTGGGGCCTGGCCAGCTCCAGCTCCTGGGCAGGGCTAGGAGGGCTCATGCCAGGAATTAGGGGAGTCTCTGGCCAACCCAGTGCGGGATGGGGAGGGGGGCCTTGGGTCAGTCCCATGCAATGCTCCATTTTCCCTTTGGGAAAATGTGTTAACCCTTCACAGCAGAGAATCTGGCTCTCTGTTCACAAGGGTTTTTTTTTTCCCCCATGGCTTTTCTGGTCTTTAAAGGGCTGCTAGACTGTCAGCACATTTTCTGTGAAGTACAGCTACTCAGATGGGAATAATTGTGAGTAATCATCTGATTACAATCTACTTGGTAAGAGCTAGAGGAGGAAGTAATTGGGCAATATCACCGTCATCATCACTGATGATCCTGTGCACAACAAAACATTTGTCCAAGGCTTGATTTGAAGGGGATCTGCGGTGAGATGCAGTATACATCCTCGAGATAAAAGGATACAGTCATGCATTTAATAATCAATGTGCAGTCCAGGGAGATAGAAGACAGAAATTAAGTAGAATTCACCTTGCTAAATTATTGGCATTTAAGACCTCTTCTTCTTTCAAAGGGAGATGATATTTGCAGGCGTTGAGGGGTGAAAGGTAATAAAGGGATGGTCCAGCCTGAAAGCAGAATTTATACCAATTAGTAAATGTAAAACTACTACTTTTTTTTTTTTAGAAATTCAGGAGTCAAAATATTAATGTGTCAGCATCAGCGCTTGGAGCAGAATCACACATTTGTGTCTGTGGGTGTGTGCGTGAAAGATGAGGAAAATCTTACTCATCCTCCTCATGATAGCAACACGTGTGTGCTGCTTTTGCATCCCATCTCAGAAAAAGACCGAGAGTCACATTTGAATCTGTGTTACTGGTAAAGAGCTTTATAGCGGGGGTGGGAGGAGGTATGAAACCTGTCCACATTTGGTGTCCTTTGCTCCATTCATCTGTTCCCAGAAGCAGTAATCCCTAGCCCTCTGCCGGTGATTTTTAATATGTGGTTGCCCATGCAGAGCTTTTTCCTCCATATGAGATCTTATTTAGTGATTTCTGTGAAGCAGTTAAATTCTGAATTTTTTTTCTCTTCAGCAAGTAAGATCCTAGACACATACACACTCTTGGTGTAACATCCTGCTTCAACTGAAAGGAGATTAAAATTGCAGGGTAAAAGAGGAATTTCTGTATGAAGTATACAGGTTGCTCTTGGAAATATATTGATCTCTTGAGTTACTGTCTCTTTAAATGTTTCTCCATTTTTGAATATGCTTTGAGGCTAGGAGTTATCCATCTAGCAAGTCGCAAAGTGATAGCACAGTTAGTATTAGCTGGAAGGAAGCAGCTGAGGAGAGAAGCTTTCTGGTCAGAACGGGCCTCTGAAATAAGACATGAGAAATAAAACTGCCTCTAAATCTGGAAACCAGATTCTATAAAAGCTGGAGAAAAGGGAGACAAACTGATCACCCAGAAGAGGAGCAATTCAGTCAATGTCTCCCAGCCTTGGCATTTGTACCTGTATAACATGTATATTGCGTGTATGGCCCATCTGGTGTAAAGCTGGCATAAAGGCACCATAGATCATCTTATTTCAACTTCCCTGGAACCCCAACATGCGGGGGCAGCTTTGAAACATTCCCAGGAGTTGGGGACTTGGCATGACTTAAACACTCTGTGCCTTGCCAATCCCTAACTGGCCACTTAGCATAGTTTAGAGTAGCACATCTGCCTGCCTCCAGGTATGTGGATCCACAAACATCTCACACTTCTCTGAATGTGCGGCAGTGGCAGACCAGGCATCAGCTCTTACCAAGGCTTTAGGCCTCAGCTGAGCACTGGCAAATTCATTGCTGGAAACCACTCTGTTTCACCTGTGCAGGCTCCCCTGCAGTAGCAGTGGCTGCTGGGCCCTTTAAATTACTCCCAGAGCTCTTGGCTGCCGCAACTACCCAGGGCTCTGCCAGCAGGGCTCTGGTGGCAATTTAAAGGGCCTGGGGCTCTGCTGCAGTAGTGGCGACTGGCACCCCAGGCCCTTTAAATGGCCCCCAAGCCTCAGGAATCCCGGCCATCTCTGCAGCTTGTAGCTCCAGCAGTGATTTAAAGAGCCTGGGGCTCCCAGTCACCTCTACCACAGCCAGAGCCCCGGGCCCTTTAAATCTTGATTTAAAGGGCCTGGGGCTCTAAAGGCCCCACCCCCTGCTCAGGACTCCGGTGTACTGGTAAGTCCTTTAAGTTACTTTCACCCCTGGCTAAAAGACATTCAGAGCTCACAGATTATTACAAACTCTGTCACCTTTTAAAACAATAGGCTGTAATTTGTTTATATGTTTGCCTGCTTTAACCTTACAACAACTCTCTCTCATTTCTTTTTCCTAGTTAATAAATCTTCAGTTAGTTTATTTCAAGACTGGCTACATGTGTTGTCTTTGAGACATCTGAGGTACAAATTGATCTAAGTGACTGGTCTCTTGGGACTGGAAGCAACCTGAATATTTTGAGACATTTGGTGTATATAGCAACCAGCTCTCGCTAAGTTCAGCTTGCCTTAGTGGCAAGATAGACAGGTATGTCTAAGGAGACTGTCTGTCACTCTATGGTAAGACTGTTATAGTGCTTTAGCAGTTCACACTTGTTACTGGGTTGGTGAAATCTAATTACAGAACATACAACCAGTTTGGGGTCTCTGCCCTGCTCCTTGAGAGCCTGCTTGCTCTTGGTACTCATGGTCTTGAACCACTCTAGACAGCGTGACAGGGTGCAGCTCAGGTTTCAGGCCTTTGTACAGACAAATGTGCAATGAATTGTGGAATGACAATTGTACATTCTAAGTTGTACCCCTGTGATTTGAGTGCACAAGCACGTGATACTGAAAATAGCTATCCATTTAAAAAATTAACAATTACTACATAAATTAATTGTAATAATATTGTATTATAATTAGGGTGACCAGATGTCCCAATTTTATAGGGACAGTCCCAATTTTTGGATCTTTTTCTTAGATAGGATCCTATTACCCCTCACCCCCTGTCCTGATTTTTCACATTTGCTGTCTGGTCACCCTAATTATAATGTACTTATTAACAATAAACCCTGCATAAGAAACTCAAACTCAAAACAGAAATCTCTGTTCAGACATTACTACATTTTCTATAAAGTTATCACTAAGCACCTTTACAAAATGCTTAGGTGTATACACACATTGAAAATACATGTAAATGGTCAGATTTAGGTTATCACCGTTTGAGGTTAAATTACTTTCTCTTTACAACTTAGTCTGCTTGTGGCTTTTCCTTCATTTTCCCAGAAACCCATGGTGATTTCATTCATAGTCCACAGTTTGCATTGTACTTACAGTAAACTAGCAGACTAGACTAGAGGTGATCTCACTAAAATTCCATGCAAATTCTGCCGTTTTGGACTGTTCAGATTCAGGGGACAATGACTGTAATGATTCTGAGCAGTGCTACAATTACTTTCTGTGAGTATGACCCAGGAAGACTTTCTTCACATAAAATACCTTTTACTATTTTAATATGAAATACCCTTGCTAATCTACACTTTGCCAAGCTGTCACACTCTGCATGCTTCTCAGCAAAGATCAAATAAGTGAAAGATGCTGAGATTTCCTATATATTACCAATGATTAATTATTTGTATGAAATATGACCTAGTCCATTATGAAGAATGATAATTACAGTTCTCCTAAACAATATACAGTTTCATCATCTTTTTTTCTATTTCTCCATTTACTTTCTCATTAACAAAATTGTGTAATTTGCTATGGGTAGCCCAGTAATTAGGATGAATTAGAGAGAATCTGCTGTAAATACAATGGAAAACCCTAACCTACCCATTCACTTAATGCTGATGTATCTAAACTGCATGTTTCGTCCCTATATATGGCATAGCTGTAATTTGTTTTAGTCTGTGTAATTACCAGAAACTGCACTTCTCACCTGTTTTGATGATCTTTAACATACACATTGTTTTGGGTTTTTTTAAGAGTAATAGAATTCCTGATCTTGGGGCAGTTCCTCACATGTAATCCTTACTCACTGAAATACTTCCATTGATACCAGTCTGATTGGGCCACCTGTAGCCAATGGTACAATTCAAGTAACGAAGAGTTGCAAGATCAGATGCATATTGTGAGCCAAATAACATTTTTGGTGAGATATGAAGACATTTTCTAGAATATTAAAGCTATTCCAGAGCCACTCATCAAAGCAAAATAAAATCCCACCGGAGTGGGCACGAATTTGTTTCAAATGGCACGTTGAGACTTAGGAATGTAGAACTGCCATTGATTTTTTTAAAAAGTTAATTTTTAATAGGTGCTGTCATCAAAGCAGTGGTGAATTAATTAAGAATTAATAAGGGAACTGATGACTTTTAAAGGACTTCCATTTTGTGATGGCAAAGTGACTCTAGATAGAACTGCCATGATGCCAAGTATCACTTGGAGAACAGTTCAAAAGGCTCCCACAATATCTGCCAACAAATTTTGCAACATCTGAAAATATGTGGGAAAGGATAGCGAAGGGAGTATAAATGTGTTTGGGAAAGAGGAGCAAAGAGTGGAAGGATAACTCTGGATAACAGCTAAGCAGGGGGTTGTGCCATCATTGCTGCTAATATACCAAAGAAACCTTATGGCTCAACGTAAAAATAGAGTAACGAAAGAGTATATCACTGTTCCATTGTCATCGTTGTCCTTCTGTTAATTTCTGCCTGCATAATGTCTCTTATCATGTGTTTGGACTGTAATGGCAGAGACTGAACTTTCAGTATAAGTGTGAGCCCTAAGGCTGGTGAATATTTTTGGACAGTTTTTCTTTTGTTTTTGACTTAATTTTTCCATTTTCAAAAAAAATTCAAACTGAAGAATTTCAGAATTTTTCTGAACAAAAAAAAGTCCACTTTCAGATTTCTAGTCTCCCCTCTATTCTTCTTTGTGCTACTGGAAATTTGTTTTGTTTGTTTTTTAAGTTTTGGTTTGCTTATACACACAAGTTGTACTTAGCTGGTAAGGCAAATAAGCTATCCTTTTATATGGCACTTTTATACCATTATAACAGTAGAATTGGTATGGATATAACTACATCTGTTTAAAATAAATTACAATTTCTAACCAACATAGTTATACTGGTACAAATCTGTGTGCAGACCAGCCATTAGAGGAAGTGAGAAAAGGGGGTGGTGGGGAAAATCTCACTTTTGTTGGAAAAAAAAGTTAGTTACAGCAAATTTGGGGAGATGAGGTGGAGGCTATCTTGGACTTAACTTTTTTCTACTGCAAAAGCATGAAGATATTTTATTTTTTAAAATAGTTTTACTTTGTCACTATTTAAATTTTTTTAAAAAACTCTTTACCCTATTTCCTCCACCTCTTTTCTCCAGTGGAAAAACGGACAAAGTAAAGTTAAAGAAATGGGGGGAGGGGACCAAAACAAAAGCCTGACAATTCAAAATGAAGGAAGGAGGCATTTCAAAAACCAGAAAAACGAAATTGAAAGTGAAACTCTTAGTTTTCTCTACAACTTCCTGTGTGAGTGGGGTCGGGAGGGAGGGAATCCCCAACATTTTGACTACGTACACTGTAGGTTGCTTAGCACAATGGAGCCCTGATGCCTGAGTAGAAGAGAGAAATCAATCTGACCTCTGCTGTGGGGGAGGCACAGAGGGTTGCCCAATGGTATTTAATGAGAGAAAGCATTGCTGCTGGTCTTTTAGTCAAATTCTGTTCACCATATTCAACTGACATCAATAGGATTACTTGTGTGAATAAGGTGAGAAGACTACAGCTTATTAGGCAAAAGCCTGAATTGGGCTGTTTTGTTAAGATCCATTATGACTCAAACACAGAAGTATGACTGTTTATAACTAAAAAGAGATTAGGTAACATTCAAATTCTTTTTTTAAAGGTCACTCATTCTCTCCCCTGTTAAAAAAAAAAAAAAATTACCAGGGTCCAAATGCTCTAGCAAATTGGTATCATGGCAGTGCATTTACCAATGTGATTAAAGGACAATATTGCTGTTACCCAATATTACTATCTTTCATAGATCAAAAAGCCTTGAATTTCTGATTTTGTTCCATTTGCTAAAACGGCTGTGCTAACCTCTAGCATAAGGACATGTGATGTTAAAGAACTTTATATGCAATGTTAGTATCCAACCCAGATTGTTTTAACTTTCTAGTTTTGTAGAGCTTAGAAGGTGCTAATCACCTTTCTATCTTCCAAATAATGTTTCGTGCCAGCACACAGCACTACCAGACTCCCCTTCTATTTGATTGTGCACAGTTTGAAAGCTTTATGCCTCAGTATCAAAGAACATTTCAGGCAGTAAGCTATTAAGGCAGTCATCATTTAAATTAAAAAAAAAATACTTTGGGTTAAGTATGGCTAATAGATGCTGTTCTCAAAACAAGAGCTGAGATTTCCTGTTTTATGAAGCTGCAGTACCAATCCACAACCAAAGTGCAGTGTAAACATTAAAAGACACTCATGTTAATAGATTTGACTCGCAGTAAATTCCTACAGTGTGTAATTAGCTCAGTACACATGTTTGGGTCAGATGAGCACTCAAAACTTGATATGCATCCACACCTCTTGGGACTTTAAAAGTTCATCTGGATATCATGTGAGAATAGTCTTCCTTGTAAGACTGCTGGTACTGCTTTTACATTAGTTACGGCCATATATATTCCTTTGATATTGCATGCACAGAGACAATGAGATTGTATGTACTCCCCTAATCACCTTGTAACAACACAGATTATGAGCATTCTCTTTCCTCCCATTATAATGTGGGGGAGGAGCTACCTAACTCTACTTCTCTAGCTTCTTTTGTCAGTCAAGATTGAGAGAAAAAGGAATCATTAGTTTAACGATGAGTGTGTGAGAGATTAGCAATTACATTTTCTCACTACTTTGCTCTCAGAAAGTGTCAGGGTGCCTACAGGGAAAGAGACAATGAAAATAACAGTTACATTTTCTCTCTAGTCTAATGAGTACAGATACTTACACAGAGAGGGTTCCCTTGGTTAATTATCTAGTCATCAATCACTTCAGCATTCCCTATTATGAAACTAAGAGCCAGAAGGAGGTATAATACATATAGACTGGGTTGCTGATCAGGAAAGTATGGCACAGTTCGGAGGTCCAGGCCTCAGGACATGCTGTGTTTAAAAAGTGACATTTTGATGCCTCTCCAGAAGCAAATTGAATGCAAATGAATACATTTGAATGCAAATCAAATACATTTTCAAACAAAATTTCCAGTGAATACTCTATAGCCAGCTGTGAGTAAAAATAAATGTGGTAATGATCCTCTCCCATGTCTTGGAGCTGATTAAATAGCTGGAAGAATTTGATTGCTTTTACTATTGTTATCTTTCCTCAATTCACAGAATTTGGGATTGGGAAATAAATCACCGCCCAAACTGATGCTGAGATTTTTGCCTTCACGTTTTTGGCATGGCAGTAAGGACTCTTTCTCAGTAAAATACAACAAAAATGCAGCACACCATTATCTATTTGGCTAATACTCCACTGAAAAACATTTCAATCAGCAGTGGGTTTACTCAGTGCAAACCCAAGAGCATGCACTCATATGCTTGAGAAAATCAACTCTGAACAGAGACAGCTATAATGCTAGTTTTTAAGAAAATGTAAATGATTAACTACATACCCCTCCTGGACCTAATAATGCCTCTTCTCATACAGAAACAGAGAAGCTGCTGGAGTTTTGCTGAGCTATTTCCATTCTGTTAAGAATCCTTTCTCTCTTAGAGAATTATAGGGGGAATTTCCAACATGCTTCACTGGAATTATTTGCATTTTCTCCTTGACTTGTCAGGGATCTCCTAGCTGGGAGCTATGGAGTTTTCAAGAGAGTCTGGATAGAGAATGTCCCTTTCTCCGCTGATTTCCCCCACTCTCTTGCAGTGAGGGGGATCACTGCTCTAAAATGTATAGGACTGGAATCTCCATCTTACGTAAGCTCCCTAGTGGAGCGGGAGGAGGTAAGAGTTCTGTGCAAAGAGCTGCCCACAAGAAGCCATTTGCAGTACACAAAAAGAAGCTATATTGGTCCTACAAAAGCCAGGATCTATGCTACATATTCTTGAGCACCATCTACTGGCACTTTATCTTCTAACTACCTACCTATATAGAGCTAGATGTCTCTCATTTAGAAGCTGCTAGGAGTTGGTTGCGGATCCTGCACCAACTTGTCCTGGCATAAATTAGAGCTGCCGAGGACCAGCTTTAATTTATATCATCTGCGTAAGGTCCCACAGGGACCTTACACAAGTAGAGGACCAGGTGTAGTAGACCTTCATTCTGTCGTGCCCTGCCTGCCTGTTCTGGGGGTGAGGATGGCTAGTCTAGGAGGCCGGACAGCAGATTGGGTCCTTGTGCAGTGGCCAGTTCAAGTCTATTTTGCACTATTTGAGCAATGCAAAGTAGACTTTAATAGACGAAGAATCAGATCCATCGATTGTTAGGATACTGGGCATTTGCCTCAAATATAGTTATCAGCGACCCGCTGTTGGAATAGCTGCACCGAGGAAACCTCTAGTGTACACAGGTAAAGCTGCTATTTGCTGTAGTGGAGCTTACACCTCCTGGAAACAAAGGTAAATCACAGGTAACAGCAGTTGACTGTCGACAATAGGGGCATATACAAATACAGCTAGGGTGATCAGATGTCCCGATTTTATAGGGACAGTCCCAATTTTAGGGTCTTTTTGTTATATAGGCTCCTATTACCCCACCCCCGTCATGATTTTTCACACTTGCTGACTGATCACCCTAAATACAGCTATACCAATGGCTAGCCAAAACGGGTAAATCTCCAGTATAGCCAGAGCCCTCCCATTTATGCTCATGGGAATAGTCTGGCTCAGCAATGACTATTGTCCTGGTACCTGCCCAGCCACCATGTTGTAATAGGTTGTGTGACAAAAAACACATACATTGATTTGGTAAAGATATAGCTAGGATAGAGATGGCTAAATTTTCAGGAAAGTATAGGCAAGGCACTTTGACTATGTGCAGTAGGCTAAGGCCACATCCTGTCTCATTGTGTGCAGCCACAGAAGGCTTGTCTATCCAGCTGAACAAGGGCAGTTCCACTGCTAAAGGTCGGGCAAAGGGCAGGATCTGGGCACTCTAAACACATCTGCATCTCCTGCATGGAATTCTGTGAAAATGTTGAGGCAGAGAGTGATCAGATAACACTGATGGGTGTCTCATAAGAACCTAGGTAGACTGGTAGCTGGGGGAAGGAGTGGGGCCAGTGGACCCAGTCAATCTCCCTCAACAGAAGGAAACACGTTGGCTGAGATGGGGAGCATTCATTTGCTTCTGTAGGAATTCCTAAGCACCTGGTCTACCCACTCACTGTTTTCTATGCTATAGGTAGGTATGAAAAGATTGCCTTATTTTCAAATGTGCAATCAATGCCCAGGATAGTTATGCATATTTGCATGCAATGAAGGTGCATGAACTGAGTTTAATTGTTCTTCCTTTACATGTAAATTATTCCCTCCCCGCTTCTATTTTATTTTATTGGTAGTGGTTCAAGCTTATTTGGATACTGTTTCTTTGCAAGTTAAATAAAACATTTTTTTCCAAAGTTACCATTTGGCTCACATGTTTCGGGTGGTGAAGGTTTTTTTTCTTTTGCATTTTTTAAAAATACTATTTTCAGTTTGTATGCCTTCAAATCACTCCTAAATAATAGATACTGTTGCCTGACTGATCATGAAAAATATTCTTTCCTATCACATACAATGATGACATATTTGAATCAGAAATTAATTGCATGCTTAAGGAGTGAAAATGTTTTTCTGTTTTTACCAGTACTTTTCTAAAGGTTTTTTTCTTTTCCTTTTGAGGGGAAGCCAAATATGTACATACTGTATGAGTAAAATCAATAGCTCTCAGAACAGATACATTTTATTAAGCCTTGCTAATTTTCTATTATGGCTTGCTATTGCTGCTGTATGTTAAAAGGAAAACATACATTAGTCAGTTTTCCTTTGAACATCACCTGTGCTTCTCTCATTTGAAATGAGCCTGTTGCTAAATGTTGGTATTGACAAAACATCCTTTTTCAATTCCTCTGATAAAAAATCAGAATCATTAGTTGGTCAAAACTATAGTTCTCCTAAGTCTCTTTCCTCTGTGAGGTCCAAACTGGTTTCACAATGCCTAAACTATCTATATGTGTGTTTCTTTGTGTGGGTGCTTGTAACGTATATAAAAACTGTAGGGATTTGGCCTTCTGATCCCTGCAAGAATCCTCCTTATACAAACCATCAAGAGTCTTAACACCTCTGTAGCAAAGACCAGAGATTTCACTTGAATTAATTAATACTCATAGATGATAAATTACGAATAACAATCACAATTGGCTTTGTGGCCCTTTCCTTTTTTATAAATGGTTCCAGGCATAAGAGAGGTTGGTCCACAGTTTCCAGTTGCATATTGCAAACGTTTGGCTGCATTTTGGCATGAATAGATTTAAGCTGAACTGAAATGTGCATTTGTAAATGCCTTGCCTTGCCCCAGTGCAAAGGGCTGACACGACACCTTCTGTCCCAGTTAAGCTCACATACAGCAGGTACTAGTGTCTCTGTGGCTGTGCAATGGTGCCTGAGTACACCCTGATTGCTGCAGGAAGGGTCTCCGTGTCCACAATTCATATCAAACACAGAAGCACACGCTGAAGACGGATCAGAGTTAAGGGAATAGGGCAGAACAGGGATTCTGGATTTGCTCTTACACACCGTCAGTAGTGTAGTTATGTGTGCAGACAATGAAACAAGCTTTGAAATCGGCAGGGGGACAACAATCCATTCAAAAGTGTCCGGCCACCTTCTTACTGTCCTACAGAAACACACCTCATGCTATGACCAAGGCATCCCTGGCCTTTCAAATGATGGGATGGCAGCTACACACTTGCTTTGATCTGCTGAAACATTCTGAACCCCGACAAATTGTGCAACGTCAGCAGCAATATCAAGTCATCAGGAGTGCACCCAGAGCAAAAGACCGAATCTTTAGCTTGGGACAGCCAGTTTCAGCTCAGAATTATACTTCTAGAGCTAAATAGGTCCCTGCCACGATCATCTCTCAGACAGGACATGTTTCCTACACAGTCCGGACTGCAGAGAATCTCACCTGACGGCGACATGTAGATTAGCTCTTGCCAGGTCATGCCAGTCCCCAGGACACATCTTCAGTTCAGTTGTCTGACTTCCTCTTCTGGCGAGACACTGAATCAAGAATCACCTGTTCCCGACCGTTCTCCTCCATTACCACCGGCGGCTGAGATACCCCCTTGCCCGGAACAAGCTGATACCACCTCCTCACCCGTTCGCACTACGAACCCTGAGCCTGTTGTCAGGCCTGCGCCCAAGGTACTTTCAGGTGCAACAACACCAGAAGTTTGCTGTAATCCACCTAGAGACAGAAGACCTCCTCAATGGCTGGATCTTTAGCTAGAGCGAACCTATGGTTATGGGCAAAATAATCTCCAGGGTTTAGCCTCCTTCTCTAGTTTAGTGTTTGTTTTATTTAGAGGATGTTCTTATTAAGGGGGGAGGAATATGTTGTGTATTTAGTTGTCGTGGTAATAGCACCTTGTTGTTGCTATGGCAACTGAATTAGATTATTAGGGGATAGCCCAGCCAGTTTTGGCTGGTTTTGGTTATTTCAGAGTGTAGAAAAATAAAATGGCTCACAGCTCTCTGTGTCTCAAGTGATTTTTTCCTAAAACTGATGTCCCCGAGGATACAACAAGTAGCCCCATTACTCTATGCAATTGGCATTGAGGGGCTGTGGCTGCTATTCCAGCCCTAGGCTGGGATATCTTTTATTTGTTCATTTACTTTCACTCATTCCATCCTTCCATATGTCTTTTGCTCCAGGCGCTGCATTAAACAAATCAAGGACAGTGTCCCTAGCCTCTGTTTCCCAGAAGCTGGGAATGGGCGACAGGAGATGGATCAGTTGATGATTTCCTGTTCTGTTCGTTCCTTCTGGGGCACCTGGCATTGACCACTGTCAAAGGACAGGATACTGCACTAGATAGACGTTTGGGCTGACCCAATATGGTCACTCTTACGTTCTTAACAAATTTGACATATGAGTATAATATATATGCCGATATATGTATTAGGAATGTATGTTAACTTAATGCATTATGCTCTTCTTACAATTCTTTTCACCCATGTCAAGTATCTCACGACATTTTGCAAAGCTGAAGTCAGGTTTGGAAAATAGGAAATTTGTCAACGACAAAAATATATTAGTGTTCTGCCCTGTAGTGGGGCGGCTGCCCCACTCCATCAGAACAGGGGTAAAAAGCAGCCTTGAAGAGGGTTGTGGCTGGGAAAAGGAGTGAAGGCAGCTGAGTGAGTAGCTGACCACAGATGTGTCCAGCTCAATCAGGGCTCAGCTGGCCTTGATAAGAGGGCTGTGGACCAGGAGCTGGGAGAAGTCTCACTATAGCCCTGGAGTGGGAAGGGCTAGCTGCCTGGAAGCAAGGTACCTGAAGCAGAGCAGTGCTGGGGAAGGGCAAGGGGAAGTGGGGCGCTCCAGCGTGGTAAACCTCCAGGCTGCAGGCCTTGTTTAAGGTCAAAGGGTACGGTGGCTGCAGAAGGACAGCCCAGGGAAAGGCAAAGAGAGCAGGTCCTACCCCTTTGCCAATGATGACTGGCCATTATAGACTGAAGTCTGCCCCAGGGAAAGGGGGTTAGATGATGACTGTCAGTAGCCACAGAGGCAAGGTGGGCTTAGAGGTTCCCCTGGGAGGGGAGACCCAGAGTGTTAGGGTGCTGCATCCCAAGGTAGGGCAGCATCCCAAGGTGAGAGGCACTGGGTTCTGGAAAGGATGCTGGAGCAGTGAGTGCTTGATCTGCTACATGCCCCCACACAAGCTGAGGAGATACCTTAACAGCAGTATCTGGAATGGTAGTATCCAAAACAAAGATAAGGAAGGTACAGAACAACAAATTAAACATGTGGGACGAACTGGTGGGGTGGATTTTGGTCACATGTAGAAAGTTTTGTAACTTGTAAAACCATACTGCTAGCTGAAGTGCATATGTTTGAAGCACTCATGCTGTGTAAAGTGAATATACAGTGAGCATTTGATTCTCAGAAGAGGTCTGTATTTCTCCTGTTTGCATTGTACTGCTTTGTCTTTAAACAGTACAGTTGGTTAAGTTTGCTTATTTGGTCTTCCAAACATTATTAAGAATGAACTGCAAGTCAAACAATCAGCTACACCTGTAAGTCAATATAGATAATCGGTGTTGATTTTGGAGCATGGGTGATCTCCCCAGGTCTTTGTACTCTCCCTTGCAGTGTGCCCTGGAGCCTACAGACCAGGACTGTGTCAGAACAAGTGGGGAATGAGTTCCACAGCTTTGGAGCTCTCTGTTAAGGAGCAAGATGTAAGTGGTCTGGTCCAATAATAGGAGCAAGAGCTAGGTCTAGTGGGCAGAGCAGGCATTCAGGGTGGGGAGCAAAGCCCAAGGTCATCACCAGAGCCAGGGGTCAAGCCAGAGTCAGGAATCGAAGCTGAGAGTCAGAGTCAAGGTCAGACCCCAAATGTCAGAGCCAGGGACAGAAGTCAGAGTCAGAGCCAGGACTGGTAGCTGATGATTGGAGGTGAGCTGTAAGGACCAGAACTGGAGGAGAGTAAAGGATCAAGCAAGGAGTAGGAGCACAGTAGGAACAGGGGCAGAGCAGAAATCAGGCACAGGGTTGGGCGCAGGAAGCAGGGTCCAGAGCACCCAGACCAGGAAATCACCTTGGTGCTTGGACAATCTTCTTGTGCTTCCTTCTGGCATAAATAGTATGCCATGGTTGGACCAATTGGTGGAGCTGGGCAACTCTCCACAGTTCTTGTGGTTGGTGCCTTGGCTGAGGCTATCCTCCTACTAGCTTCTCAGCCCGCCTCGTTTCAGCAGACATTTGGTTGAAGCAAGGATACAGCAGCTGTCTTGGGGTACTCTCAGACCTAGATTCAAGAGCAGGGACATCATGCTGTCATAGAAAATGCCTTGTCAGCTAACATTACTTTCTCTCATGAATGAATGGGGCTCCAGCTTGGGTACCTCTGCTGACCACAACTATGGCAGTATGTCACAGGGGGAGAAGGGTGGCCTTTCTGATAAGTAAGACCCAAGCCCTTTAAGTTTTCAAAAGTTAAAATCTTAAATTCTCCCTGGTATCTCATAGGAATATTATCTGAGTAGAGGGGAGCTGCACAGAGGCCCTGGTTGAGAGTGTGTGTGTGTGTGTGTGTGTGTGTGTGTGTGTGTGTTGGAGGGGTTAGGGGTGAATTTCATCTCCCTATTCTTCACCCACATAGAACGAAAAGACAATCCCTTTTAAGCTAAAGGAATGAATTCCCTTTAACACCACCACCAGTAAAAATGCCTTTGACTGTGTCTGCTCTTTTGAGGAAATGTTTTGATTGCACGATAAAGAACAAACAGTTCTAAAAATCCCAATGAAATAATAATCAAAAGTAAGTACCAAATAAAGCTATATTCATTATACTGCACAATAATATTCTTACATTTTTTCCTGTGTTGCAATAAAATTCCATGAAAAGGAGCCAAGGGCCCCCCCCCCCGGTTTAGGGGGGAGAAACAGCAGGAAATAAGGGAAAGATGACACACAGAACATAGTGTATCAGACAGAAGAAACACCATACGAAGCCAGGAAATTGACATCATACAGGAATGACTTCATTCTATAACCATCTCCAGAGCTGTCCCACCTGCAGCAATACAGCGTCATATACTCCTCACCATTCCATAATTACCTGCCAATCAAACAACTCTAAACATAAAAGCCAAATGTCATCAAATTTGGAAAGTTTTCCCTTTTATGTATAATTCTCTCAAGAGTTGCCATGTCACTTAATCCATTGAGCTATTCTCTGTCCTGGGAAAAGCAAGTAATGATCAGTGTTTATTGAATCAGAGATTTGCTACTAATGAGGCTGGTAGGAACTAGGTTTCTTGTGAATCAATTAAGAAGTGAGAGCTTTTGAGTTGGTTGACCTTCATAGGCAGAATTATGAATTTCTATTTCGCTTGAAGAGGACATTCATTCCTGCTATTCTGGAATAAATGGCATTGAGTAACATTGAATTCCTCAGTAAAAAGCCCTGTGGAGAGATGAAATTTTAAAACTCCAGACCTGTACTACATAAACTGTCAGAATCCATACGTTTTAGTCTACTTAGGTATAACCAAGAAGTAAAATGTCAATATTCACAGACAGTCCAATAAAAGATATTACCCAAACCATCTTGTCTCTATAATATCCTGGGACCAACATGGTTACATCACCACTGTGTACAATAATATTCTTCTTCACTTTTCTTGCTCTATTTGTGACTGTTCCTATCATTTTCATATAGCCCAACCAGTGCTATATACTGTACCAGTATGTTCTATAACATTTTACACTTAGGTTTGCCCTATTTCCTAGCATGTGCCATAAAACTCAGTGAAATGAAAAGTACATCACAAGACTGCTTTTTGCCACCAAGGCTGAGGAATGCTTCAGTCAAAAATCAAAGGCTGACACAACCTGCTGAGAGGCATGTCACATGCCAGGAAATGCTGAGCCTTCTCATGTTTATATAAAAAGATTTTTTTTTCATTCTTTTGTGTTCTTTCCCACTTCATGCTCTGAAACAGTTAGAGTGAAAAATACTTTTATTTGAGTAATTGGCAATGAAATGTGCTTGGATTACTCACTAGTTCAAATGAAGATTAAAATCCATGTTAATTTAATCATGAATGGGGGGAGAAAAGGCATGCAGATGAATATAATCTATTCATTGGTTTAAAGACCCAAAAGAGCCCCTGAGAGTATCAAAAATCCATGTGATGTCCAAGTGTACTGTATTTTGCATTCAGATCTGTGTTAGCTGAAAGCAGTATAAAAGCTGTGCAATCAGATATAGACAAACAGTATCCTTTTGATATGCATCAGAGTAGGTCCACGTGTACTGCTTATTCCAGCAAGCATATGACATATAATAAAATGTGTTCCAACACTTGCTTTTGATAGGAGCATGGGACTTACAAAAATGCAGGGCTAAAACCACTGATTTTTTGGTAAAACTGTTCAAATTTGGGAATACTGGATGTGATTTGTGGAGGATGGCAAATAGCACAAGAGTACAAGCTACCGCTAGCACTCCAAACTGACAGATTATATCCTGAACAATTTTATCCTGTGGTTAAAAATAAAACTTTGTTTTTGTTGTATTGACGTTAATATTTTAAATCATATTAAAAAGAGAAACTAGGCAGAGGATACCACCTCAGAATTGTAGGTGCTCTAGCACCCCATGGAACTAGGTTCTCAAATCCAGCACAGCCGTGCTCAGGACTGGGGCAAAGAGAGGAGGGTAAACGATGGCTTTAGATCACCAGTATGTCCCCTTCATCCTGGGATTAGCCAACGTCTATTCTATTTTATCTAGGTTCTTATCCTGCACGTATCACTGTAGTAGTAGAAATAATATCACCTACCTCTTATTTGAGTGCCTTCCACTAGAGCATTGAACAATGAGATTAACCTCTATCACATGTTTGTTTCCCATAGGAGGAAAATGTGTGCAGTGGAATGTTTTGTTTTGGACTTTTTTTTATTTGTTTGGTTTGTTTTTTATTTTATAGTGTGTGTGTGTGTGTGTGTGTGTGTGTGTGTGTGTGTGTGTGTGTGTGTG